>OMLP01013730.1:36428-50917 GCA_900302685.1 Spondyliosoma cantharus
ATTCTAATAAGTGCAAATTGTTTAATTTATTTCTGCAGTGTGCGATACCATATTTGGAGATTTTAATTTTATGACTCATAAAAGTCTCTCTAATATAATAAAACTTAATACAGTCACTTGATCTTGGCATCTTAATTTTTAATGGAAACAAGTTCCATATTAGAATTTTCTCTGCTGACTTTATGTCTTAATCATAAATTTAGTCAAACTCATGTTGTGGTCAGAAGTAAATGAAATCTCCATCAGCTGATGATGAACATGTGATGAGGCTAAAGCCCCGGAAGAAATACATTAAGTTTTATCTATCTATTAAGACATTAGTAAATAATCTAATCCTATGGAAGATAAAAATAGCAAAAGAAAAAAAAGGCACACTACTTAGATTTGGAGAAGAAATTCGGACAGGTAATATTTACAATATTAACAATACATACAAACTCAGGTCCCCAGAACACTGTTTGAAGCTAAATAGGTGGCAGGGTCCGCCACATATAAACAAAGTAAAACAGTATGAAATTGTTTTGTCCTTTAAGGTCAGTTTGTTTATTCAGTTTATTAAGTCATGAAAACAAAGGTTCTTTGTTCTTCTCTTCTGATTACTATTTCAACCCAAAAACTGCATACTGCACCTTTAAGCTCTAAATGGCTCACCTCCATTCTCAGACAGCTTCCCACGATAGATCTTGTCCTCCACCACATCAGTCCAATAGAGGGCGCTCTGGCTGAGATGGAAGTCCAGGGCGATGGTGTTCCTCAGGCCCGGCACCAACACGCTGAACTCACCCTTATTCAGATCAATGCGACGTATCTCGTGGCGATTCGAGAAAATGATAAAGGGTTTGAAAGGATCTGCGGACATGGAGAGGAAGAGAGGAGCGACCATCTTTAAAAAGAGGAACCAACCAGATGGTAAAGGGTTAAAAACACTTTGCTCGGTCGCTGTTGATTTTCACTCAAAATACTGCAGAGCAGCTCCGAAAACATTGCATCCGTGTTCCACTGCGGTGTTTGTCTTGTCCAATAAAAGGGGTGATGTGTTGAAAGTGGCTCTAATCCTTGGTAATTAAAACGTAGTGTAAATAAGACAGGAGTTATCTGCAGCCAGCAGGCCTCCAGACAGGCAGCAGGATGAATGACGGGGTGCTGGAGGCTACTCACTAAGACCACAAGCATAAATTCATCTTTCCTCATTGGCTAGCTGCTGCAGGCAGAGAACTATATTCTTTATGTGGATAATGAAATCCAAAGCTGATTTAATGTGACTGTGCAGTTTCTGTTGTCCTCTCCCTGACTTTAACAAAAAGCATATCTGCTCCTCACTTTATTATTTAATTTTTCAGACTCTTTCTTTCCCTAAAATAATAATGGAAGTTAGAGACCAACGCTCAGTTTCTTTTTATGTTTTCTCAGTGAACCTTTTCCCCCAGTTGTATACTTGTAAGAGCAGCATTTAAGCTCTTCCTCTCCTCTGTCTCCAGTGCTTTGTCTATTGTCCAAAAGAGTATCACATTTTGGCACAGCGCGTCTCCTCCAACCACACAGCTTCCTGCCTGGGCGGCCTCTGCTCCGCCGGATCCCAAACCCACACCACACTTCTTGATTCTGCAGTGCTGAACCCTGACAAAGCCCAGAGCCCGGTCACTTCTCTAGCTTCCTCCCTTACTGTACAGCTAGCATCAATCAAACGTTTAAATTCTTCACTGATGTCTCTTGACTTTCCCTTCCCACTCCACTCCCACTATCTTCCACTTTCCAGTCCCTTACCTGTGCTCTTGCAGTTCTCCATGTCAGGCTCCAGCTCCCAGCCCTCGTAACACGAACATTTCACACTGAACTTGTCCTGTTCACAGCGTTGACTGCACTTAAGGTGTTTGGCACAGAAGCTCTGGATTTGACAGGTCTTGTTGTCGGGCCCTAGCTCCATGCCCAGTGGACAGGAACAGATCACCCCCTCTCCGGGGGCCACTGTGCAGTTATGGCTGCAGTCGCCATTGTCCAGTGAACACAGGTCTGTAAAAAAAAAAAAAGAGAGAGAGAGAAAATCAGAGGAGGACTGGAAGAAAATAGCTGCACAGCACTGTTATTTAAAGCACTGGAGCCTTGATTTAAGATGCAGGGATTTGCTTGCTGCTATGGCCTTCCCTGTGCCTGGGTGCAGTCGTCTCTTACCACAAAGTTTCTCGTCAGAGCCATCTGGGCAGTCGTCAGTGCCATCACAAAGTTTCTCCGCAGGCAGGCAGATGGTGGATTCGTTGGCACACATATGGTGAGAAAGCTTACACACCAGTGCTTCGCAGTTGTCCTCGTCCGAGTTGTCCTCGCAGTCGCTGTCTCCGTCGCACACCCAGGCTTTGCTGATACAGCGTGCTACAGACGGAAGGCAAAGGTTACTTTTATTTATTTTTAAAAGACTTACAGGTGCAATACGTAATCATTTTTGTTTAGTTGCTAACCAGCTCACCCTGGATCGTCCCTGTGCTAAAGCTCCTGAGCTAACACTGTAGACAACCAACACTGCTCTCATGCTCCGAGCTCCCAGGCCGGACCACTAGATGCATGGCTAACGGAGCTAAATCGCTCAAGGCAGCTACATTTAGCAGCTGTTAGCTGTTACTCTGGTGATATGCTGACCCCTGTTTGTTTTCAAGCATGACTTCAACAGCTGGCTAATGCTCACATATTGCACCTTTATACAGTGTGCTCCACATGCTTCTTAGTTTCTCCTCACCAGAGTCCCTGCAGCCAAACTTGACAGCCGGGTCGCACATGTGTGTGACACCCTCGCAGTTCTTCTCGTCGCTCAGGTCCATGCAGTCCGTGTCGCCATCGCAGCGCCAACGCAAGGGGATGCACAGGCCGTCCATTCGGCACTGAAACTCATCTGTGTGACAACCTCCGGGGGGGCGCGTGGCTGTGGATTAGAAAGACATCACGAGAATTGACATCGCCTTCGCTGAATCAAATCAGGACTCACAGCCTTGAGCTGAGGCAACATGCAACATCAAAATAGTGCGAAAACAAAAGCTAACAAGCTGTCCGTCAGAAATGTGGATGGCAACAAGTCTTAGCAACAGGAAAGACAGAACAGATTCACATATGCATTTCAAGATGGTCAAACCAGCTGCTAATGACTCATTTTTTGTTACTGTTCCAAGGTCGCTCTGAACTGAAACATAATAACCAATAGATGACTACATACATCTTGCTGTTATTTAAAAGAGAATACATATCGCTCACTAAAAGGCTAGTGAGAGTTATTATGAGGCTTCAGTGGAGGTAGGCATTAGATTGATGCCAGTGTGACTAATAGGGACCAGGGACCTATTCCATCTACTCACTGAAATGTAGATACAAGATATGATTTTAGTGCCTAGTGCACTTTGGGTAATAAATGACAGAGATGGAACCATCCACCCATGATAATAACAACCATCTGTCACAGCTGTGTTCCATAAATACTGTAAGGAAAAGTACCAGTAGCTATTTGTTTGTGAGTAGTTGCTTTTAACATCAGCTTTAAATAGTGACATCTTAGTAAAGGTTCCACTTGCTGAGTAAAGGGGCCATTTTTTTATTCCAGAAAAAAAAGAAAAAGAAAAAGAGAACTTCATGCATCATGTGCAGCTTCTGTGGGCATTTTCTGGTGCAGGTGTGCAGAGCATCCGTCGAGCTCCGGAGAAATCTATTATCATGTATTATTAGTGGGTGCGTTAGAAGCTGGTATCATCTGCAGTCAGTCCCGTCAGCTGCGGCGATTCATATTTTTTGCATGGCATCTATGTTCTTCAGCTCCTTGCTTTTCTTTTTCTGATTCTGCATATCAAGGTGAATTGTAAAATAGCCAAGATGAGCCATACCCCGACTTCATGGCCATTCGAACAACTGAGCCTTTAGAGGATGCCTCCTTTCATACCCAATCATGATACTATCACCTGTTAACAATTAACCTGTTTACCTGTGGAATGTTCCTAACAGGTGCTTTAAACATAGCTCATGTATATATTTGTAGTGTATGTTATGTATAAAGTATGAACGGCATAGTTGTAAACATAATAGAATATTGTGTTTTTAGAGCAACATTATGTAGAAATTGCCATTTTGTGTGATCTGGCATTTGTTTTCCTTTTGTTTTTGTATTAACAGTTATAAGATGATCTCTGGAGGGCCTAAATGGCATTTCACTGCACATTGTATTGCATGCTCTGTGAATGTTACAAATAAAGAAGTAAAATGCCAAAGTATATGTCAAAAAAGATTTGTATGTTGCACAGCATTACAACCTTTTTTGGACTCAGGGTAATAGTATTAAGACATGATTTTGTAGATAACATGTCTCATGCTTCTTTCAGACAAGGACTAAATATGGTTAGCAAATTGGAAAGCATATTTGCTGGCATGGTGGTCTCATTAATACACATTTCTTAGAAATCCCTTTTCTTACATACAGTAATCTGCTGCAGTGAAGATCGCAGGTGTAGGAAAAACCCCACCTGATCAGCAGGTTAAGACACTGACCCTGATTGGTGCAGTTTGCATGGGTCTCATCGCTGTAGTCCCCGCAGTCGTTATCCCCATCGCAGGTCCAGTAATCTGGGATGCAGCGGCCACTGTTACACTTGAACTGAGCGCTAGAGCAGGAGTGACTACAGCCTGCCTCGTCGCTGTTGTCCCCGCAGTCGTTATCTGAAAAACAAACACAGTCAAACAACACCCACTCTCTGGTATTATGAGGCGCCCGCTGCCTCAAAGGGAATAAATATATATAATAAATGTGCAAAAATCTATTGCTTTTCATTTTTTTTCACAATTAACACAGTGGCAGTGGAAACGATGGAATACAAAATGAAATGGAATATGAGAGGAGAGAATAAATAATGACAGAAACTGCATAGATCAGACCATGCACCATGAGGGAATGTACCAAGCGCTGATACATTGAGCTTGGCAGCAGAGCATCATAAGCACATTTATACTCATACTAACATAAAATAGCAACCTACTGTATAACCTTTAGTGCTTTTTATAGCAGTTAATTTCAAAGTCATCAGGGAAAGAGACTTAATTCTGTAGTTACTCAAGCTGGCATTCTTATTACACCTGTGCTGAATTAAAATGAAAAGTTTCATCCATTTGATTGCTAACACAACAACTACACTTTTAGTTTCGCATCTATTTGGATGACTGAATAATGCATTGACGATATATCAAATCTAATTCAGCTTCAAACCTGACTACAGTCAATGAATGGCAGCAGTATTGGCCTCAGCTTGTGGCCACTTTCAATTAGCATAAAAAGCAGCTGTAACTGTTCCTGAGCCAGCCTGGCCGGTCCTAAACTAAGCTAGCGTCATGGCGGTTTGTGGTGCATGTCGATCTATGCACTAACCGGTCAGGTTTGGACAATTCAACTCATCAGAGCCGTCCCCACAATCCTTTTCTGAAAGACAGAACCAATGGAAGACAGCAGAGTGGGCGAACGGCACAACACGGGACAACAACAACAAAAAAAACACAACACAGAGCAACAAAAGACAGGACGTACAAAGTGACAAAAAGGGGAGTGTGTGCCAATGTGAGGGAGGTGGCAAAACATGCACAGGAAAGAGAGGAGTTGCCACTGTAGAGGCACACAGATATCAGACATTTACCATTATCGCAGCGCCAGTTTATGTTGATGCAGCGTCCGTTGTTGCAGGTAAACTGGGTGAGGGGGAAACATGTGGGGTACGCTGTGGACAGAGCTACAGTTAAGAGGAGACCAAAAGCAAACACCCAAAGGTCAAAACAACCTGTGATCACTGCTATAAATAGCCCTACAGTTATATTGAGAAAATAAGTTGACCAACCACAGGAGGCGGGCTCATCCGACCGATCACCGCAGTCATCGTCCAGGTCACAAGTCCAGGAAATAGGAATGCAGCGCCCGCTGGCACATGAGTACTGATTAGGCGGGCAGGTACGGGCTGAAAAATAACTCAGTGTGAAGCTCACGGCAAAAAAATAACACCTGCTAATTTCGGTGTGTTTGTTTGTGTACCTGAGCAGGTGGTGTTGGATTCGTCCTCATCGTTCCCGCAGTCGTTGTCGCCGTCGCACAGCCAACGCAGAGGGATGCAGCGGTTGTTCTTGCACTTGAATCTGTCAGTGGGGCAAGTGTGCTGGTCTGGAGACGAGAAAAAGACAAATTGAAGGGTAAGGCTGAGAGAGCGAGGTGCAAATGAGTGGAAGAGAGAGCAAATATTTCAGCTTATTTTGTGGCCTTATTTTAGTGTTTTCTTTTTGGATGGGATTTTATTTTGTCTGGGAAGGAAACATGTCTGCACTGCGACCACAGACGGACAGACATGCAGACGGAGAGCTTTCCCAGATCTGGAGACATTGCTACACTCCTCCTTGCACAAACACACACTCACATATCATGCGCTCACATATCCTGTACTCGCATATACACAAAATTAGCACGTATAAACACATGCTCACTAGATTCAGACTCTGCTCTCTCATTTCATTCTGGCGTCACCAGACTGTCAAATTCAGACTGTTGGAGGTCATCTGACTCTGCCAGCAGGAAGGGTAGCTGTGTGTGTGTGTGCGTGTGCATGTTTGTGTGTACAGTAACTCAGTAACTCACGGCACAACTCAGGAGCCTCGTCACTGTTATCCAGACAGTCGTTGTCTCCGTCACACTTCCACCGCTCCTGGATGCATCTGTTGTTCTTGCAAGCAAACTCCCCAGACTGGCACTGAGGAGGGGGTTCGTAAGACGGGTTGGCTGTGGAAGGAAAAGTAGAGGTATAAAAGGAATGGAGGAAAAAAAAAGAGGTCAGCGAGGATATGAAGGGGAGAAAAAAGCAAAAGACAGTCTTGAGTTACTGTATTTTGCAATAGAAGGACAACTGACGAGACTTGTGGAAAAGAGCAATTAAAGGAGAAGTAGAAAACCATCAGTCACCACACTCATACTAGACTGAAGCTGAGCTGACTAATCGAGATATAGATGTGGCAGACAAAATAACAGCAACACTTGAACAACAGACAACGATGCTGCTAATCTTTGCAATACCAAAGATTGAGACTGAGTTTCTGCCGTTGGAGACAGGACGACAAGAGCAGCTTGAATATTCTAGGCTTTGAAAAGGCAGCATTTATTGCTGAGTTTGTATTGGACTATGGTACATAATGCAGGAGCTTCTGTTACTGTGGCCACCCCCTCTATGTCTCCATTTGTTTAAATATTTTCTTCAACACACACAGTCACACAGCTTGACTCATCTTGTCCAACATGCCGAAAATAAAACATTGTCTTGTTTAAGTGCAGTGAGAAAAACCCCACAGTCTCACACGTACACACAAAAAGCAGTTGTGTTTGAACTCACCTTTGCAGCTAGTGTTGTCAGCTGGCTCTAATATTTGGTCTTCTGCACAGGCACACTGCCTGCCTCCTGGTATGGCCAGACACAGACTGCTGCAGCCGCCATTGTTAACACGACACGCATTGGAGCCTGTAAGGGTTCATGTCAGGGTTAAAGGGTCATTTGTGGATTAACGTGGATGGATGGTTAGAAGAAAAATCTATTTCTGATGCGCTTCCAAAGCACCTTGCTGCTGCTGAGCGTCATACATGCGGATTTCAAAGATTGGCGGCCTCTCATTGCGCAGCAGAGTGGCAGTGCCAGTGGTGGTGTCCAACTTGTAAATGCTGCCACTACGATACTCGTTCCAGAACAAGAAGTGTTTATAGTGGCACAGACCAAAGGCGTGGTTCAGTTCCTGACCTTCGTACACCGTCTGGTGATGTGAGAAAAGCAACAAGATGGTAAAAAATACAGACTGCAGCACTCTGTGTCCAGAACTACAGCTCAAAACACGTTCTTATAAATTCATGGGGAGGATAAAATGTAAAATGATGAACCGTCCCTGTGAAAGGAGACATATCTTGCTACTTTCCAAGTTCATCATTTCATTTTAGGTTACCACTAGAATGTGTTTACATGCTTTAATGCTTAAAAAAAACATTTTCCCATAATGTCCAGTGCTGCTGCACTATATTCCCCCTCTGTCTGAAACGCTCTGTTTCAACTCCTGTCTCTTTAAGGCCCACATCCCGAGTGCCTAGTCTCCTCTGATTGGTCAGCTCACACATGCCTGACCCAGCACAGCTAACAGCAACAACAACAGCTGTGCTATATCAAGGCATAAATTATGCTTATTTTTGACATGGTGATGTAGTGTGATATTCAGTAGCAGGAGTTTTCTGTGGGAGAAAGGAGCTTCTACTGGTGCAGACTTTGACCTTTTTAAGTTTCAAGATATTTTACATGCACAAGAACATACGTAAACTTTAATAAACTACTAAAGAAAAGGGAAAAAATGGACTTGGTTCGGACATACCAGAGCTACACTCAGTTAGAGCCATTTTGACATACTGAGTGCAAAACATAAATCTGCGTGGCCCTGGAATATCCTTTACAGTGGTATTCAGGATATGTGAGTAAATATTTAAATGTCATTCATTTTATATCAACCATAACATGTTTTTTTATGCTAAAAACAACACCATCAAACCAAAATGTGACCGACACCCAGGCCAGCAAAAACAAAATATCATCAATTTAGCCACGAGGAGTGAGCAGTACCAGGGGGGCTCAAGCCCACAGACGATGCCCTGCTACATATGTGATGGACCACCCACAGTCTTCCATCACTCTAAAACTCATTCCTTATTAGCTCACTCACAGCCCCTGTCAGAATAATCCCCTGCCTCTATTCCTGCAAAATGCTCTTCCTCTAGGCTGCAGTGAGATAATCCTGACGACTGCTGCTGACCTTGCGCTCGGAGCTGTTGAGATAGACCATCTCGATGCGGTCGTAGTAGGCGTCCACCCAGTAGAGGATGCCCTGTGGGATGTCCAGACTCAGACCGTTGGGCCACAGCACTGTCTTGCTGGTCAGGAACACGTTTCTGTTGGAGCCATCCATCCAAGCCCGCTCAATTTTGCCTCGCTTGCTCTCCTTAGGGTCCTCCTCCCAGTCCGTCCAGTACATATACCTGAGGGGCAAACAAGGGAACTGTCATGGGTGCAAGTATGGTATGAAATATTACAGCCAGGCAGAAAGAGGAGAACATTTGTTGGCATTAACTGCGGCAATGACATTATATCTGGCTTCCCCTGAAGCATACAGCTCCAATCAGAGCGCCCAGCGAGGCGGCTCCACAGCGTTTCTCTGTTGATCTGCCCACAGGCAAAACAGGTACTTTAGGAAATGTCAATCTTCTCCACTGATCTATGCCCAGCCTGTGAATAGGTGGCCGTATGCGACATTGTGCGAAACTAGAAGCCCCCTAAATATGACTGACATTAGCATTAAAATGTCATACTTCCTCCTCCTTTCCTTTCTGCAAATTCCTCCTCCTCCTCCCTCTTCTTTCTGAGCCTGATTGATTACGAGCATTAGTGGAGGAGAGTGCCTTTCCCCTGGGAAGTGTGTGGACACACATCACCCTGTCACTAGAAATCCACAGTGTGTGGCGCACGTTTATGAGTGTGTGTTTCTCAAGAGAGAGAGCGCAGGAGGTCATATCAATAAGATGCAGCCAGATTAATAGTCATTTGAAAGACTGTAAGAGAGATATGCTTGCATGTTAACAAGCTTGTTGCAGAAATCTATTATGGGATGTACAAAATGCCCCACCGGTTTGAATAAATGCTGTAGTGTGTGATGAGTGTAATCCTGAGAATGGTCACAGTTTAGAAAAGTATAATAAAATGCTCTCTGCTGGTGAAAAACAACACTGCTCACAAGCGGTGATTAATAAAACGAATAAACAAAACATAATAACAATAATAAACAGCTCATGAAAGGAACGAGAGTTTGTCAGAGCAGCTGATTCATCAGACAGGTGAGCAGAGGAAATGACCACCCGTCATCATCTCTCACTGTGTTTAACCTGACCACAAATAAGCACACACTGACATGCATGCATCAGACTTCATATAACAGCGGCCTGGGCTGTGCAATTATTCACCTGGATCTTGTTCAAAGGTCTTTATCCCTTTAATTGTATAGGTCCACGAATTTCACGGAAACTAGGTGTTAAATATCAAGTGTCATTTCGATTATTTTCTTTACATTACCCCCCCAGTCACCACGACAATCACGTCAAAGCTTAAGCTGATTTAATGATAATATTCTGCACTTCTCCGATGAGCAGTTAATAAACAGCTAGTTATGTCGTTAAAACATTTCCAGGAAACATCCAGTTGGTGTCAGCTTGACTTTTGCTGATCGTGCCATTTTAATTTCTGACTAGTTTCTGCCCAACTTCTGCAAGTCAGTAAAATAGTTAAGTATATTTTCAACCATTTACATTTTCAATAAACGTTATGGTAATATTGTGGTAATTTCGGAGTAATTTCGAGAAATTTCAGTGATAATTATCACCCAATTACCATGACATTTACGGACCTGTAGAATGAAGTGTTACACATCAAACTCCAGCACTCCCTCTATCCCTTTGTCCCCCTTACCCGTGTAGAGGATCCACCACGATGGCACGGGGGTGAGTCATTTTTCCCTCAATGAGGATTTTGCGGGTCTGTGAAGCCTTTTCCAGCCGAGCCACGCTGATGGTTTTCTTGGGCCCGTCATCCGTCCAGTAAAAGTTATCAGCCATCCAGTCCACAGCGATGCCCTCCACCGTGTGGATTCCTGAACCAAACACATCGTGTTGGTGTGAAGCATACTGCTGCAGCATTCGGCAAAATGCCGAAAAGTGTCAATCAATTCTTTAATTCGTTATACTATTAGTCTTAGGTTCATTTTATATTAGATTACAGCCTATTGTTGTGTAAAAATGGCATTTATTATCCAATGTTTGGCCTTGTGAAAACTTGCCTTTGATATACATAATGTCCACAAATGTAATGAAGACAATCTAAAGAAGGTTTGCAGGTTTTTTGAAAATCCTTGCACAAACTCAAAGTCATATCGATCCTTAAATGATTAAAAATGCAAATTAGCTGTTGTTACCCCACCTTCCTTCACAATGGTATCCCTCTCTGTTCCATCAATCTTCTGTCGCCCGATGATGTAGCTGGTGGCATCGGCGAAGTAGATGAATTCGCTCTCAGCATGAAAGTCCAGAGCTCTGGGGTTCATCAGATTCTCTATGGGGATCATGTACTCATCTGGCACCTTGGCATTCATGTCCATGCCCCTGATGACCCCGGGGCGACCTTTACCATAGACCAGGAAGAGTTCGTGCTCGGGTTCTGAGGCAAAACAAGAAAACAAAGTCAAAACACTGAATCTGTATGTACATAATTCAACAGTAATAATTTAACTTCTTTCACTCGACCCTACCCTGTTCTTTGACAAAGAATCGAGACTGCTTTTTTGTTCTTTTTCTATTAATCAAGCAGATAATTGACAAGATCAGCAATAGCCCTCCATAATATTAAGTGTTTTTCAATTGAGAGGCAGCAGGAGAAGAGGGAGAGGAGGGAGAGGAGGAGGGACTGCCTTTAGTTAAATCAATTTTGTCATTTTCAAGGACAGTTTTTTTCTCAGGAGACAGATCAATATAATACTATTATTGGTTGATAGAATATTAAAACACTTCTCAGAACAAGCTGAATCAGCCAGACCACTTTATGGGGAGGTCATGGAGAGCCAGCGAGTCAGACTAAGTTATGGTATTGCTCAGCTACTTTGTTAATAGCCCTTTCCAAGTCTACAGCCCAGGGGAGAACTGCATCCCTGATCCAACCTTGGCTGCCCTTGGCTTTAGGTCAACAGAGCTGAATCACTGCAGCTCCCCAGTTAATGCTCAGTGCTATGCTGGAGGCATGCACACATCAGTTCTGGATGTGCTGAATCTACAGCTACAGACCATTACACCATGTACTGAAAGCGCTCACTTTGTTTTTTAGACAACTATGTAAGCCATTTATCCACGGTGTTTAGACCGCTATTCATTTAAATACTACTCCACCAGGACACTTTTAGCTGTTAGCCAACCATTTCACATGTTTATATCCATTTGCTATGCTACTTTCAACCAACTGTTTCAAATCTTTATCTATTTATCCATTACTTTAAGCTAACATGCCTATTTGTGTATCAATTTGATTAGATGACCTTTAGCTCACTACATTACATATTTATCCATTAGGCTATTATAATTATAGCTAACTTTTTCAAATATTGATTATTATTCATCAATTTTAGCGAACTATTTCACATATTTATCCATTAGGTTAAGTTACTTTTAGCTAACTCTTTCAAATCATTATCTAGTGAGCTTGGTTAGTTACAGCTAACTATTTCAAATGTGTATCAATTTGACTAGACTACTTTAAGCTTACTGTACCAAATGTTTATACATAAGGCTATGCTAATTATAGGTTTCGTTACCTTTGGCTTCTTATTTCAAATCTTTATTCCTTACTTAGTGCTACCTATGTCAAATATTTATCCATTTGGCTAAGTGTTTATACTTCTTTTCAAATGTATTTGAAATATGTATTATTTTTAATAGCTAACTAAACTATTTTATCGTTGTTTTTAATTAGCTATTAGTTTCAACCATTTTCCACCCACAGTCTTTCGCCTGCTGATACAAACGTACCACGTAGGGTACAAGTTTTACAGTGGATGCCTCTTTTGGTACCTCACATAACCTACTTCTCATGTAGATCACTTGGAAGAATTTATGTTGATTTGTTTTGCAATCTGTTGTTAATGTTGTAATCATTGTTTCATTACCGTAGTGGCCTCACTTACTTTTGCAGGACTTGCCATCGCTGCCCAGGCTGAATCCAGAACGACAGCGGCATGTCCGGGTCTTGTGGCCATTCCCTAGCAGACAGATGTCCGAGCAGCCTCCAGCCTTCCCAAACTGGTCCACCTCACATGCATGGCTACGCACTGGACATCAAGAAAGAAGACATGAAATCAGAACCATCATTACAGTATTCAGATGTGCCTGAGAAATGAAAGCATGAGAGTATGAGTGTGTGTGGTTAACCTGGAGGCTGGCGTCTCTGGTGGTAGACATGCAGCGCTCCTCCCTTGTCCACCCTGGTCACCACTTGGTAGTCCGTGCTGTTAAAGCGGTTGACCCTGATCACACTGGTCTTAGGCTGCATGTTGGCGTTGTCTGAGTTGGTCGCATACAGATAGTTTTCGAACACAGTCAGCCCGTACAGGTGCTCGATCTTGAAGGGAGAAGATGGGAAGTGGGAATAATGGAAGAGTTGAGGGAGAGAGTAAACAAAGGAGATGGTGTTGATTCTTTTTTGATGACAGCTGTACAGGCAAAAATACACCAGTTTTGTGAGCTAACAAAGTCTGGTGGAAAGTATATTGCCTGTCATAGATGTTTTTTTCACTTTGATGTGCAAACTTTAGGTGATACACACTCAATATTTGTCTTCATGCAAAAGGAGCCATTCCACATGTTCCATTGTGGATATACTAATACATTGAAATAATGGAGCACAATAGATGCAGAAATACCACTAACCCAGTCCTAGTCTATTATTTTCTATATCTGGAAACAACTAAGAGTCTATTATCTTGCCTATGACGACAATAATAATCCTCCATATTTCAAACATTTTTAGTCATTTTTTCCCATGGTTAGTTTTATTTCACAAGTGAATGTTAAATGGTAATGTAGTGTGAAGCAGAGGTTTTGTTTCCATGGTAACCTTTAATAAACCATGTGCTGTTTTGAAGAGCGGTGGTTAAACAGCTTATCTGTAACTGCTCATTTTGAGGTGTCCTGATACAGATTTTTAACAGCCACCTGCCTCTGGTTCAGAAACGTGTATTTTTTATGGCCGCGGCACAAAGTGTCATTATAAGGTGATGAAATGTCTAGCGAGCTCTTAATAGACAGAAACTCGCAGACAAACTAGCGCCAGTGAGACAAAATGAGGAAGAAAGGCAAGGCAGGAACTTTCACATCTGAACAGACATAGGCCGGTGACTCAGTGTCCCGTGAGGTTATGTCTACAGTAGCATAAAACCTGAGATGTCATTGTGGTCTATCGCATCAGGCTGAGTGGAGCTCACTGGGCCATAGAGAGACAAAAGGGTTACTGTCACAGGCTGCAGGGAAATGCTCTGCTGAGGTGACACTGTGAATAGAAAACCTTAGGATCATACTGTAAGGAAGCATAATGTGCAATAGCCAAGACAAACCAGCTCAACTGTAGCCGTGAGGAAAACTAATTGGTGCCCGACTTGAATTCACACAATTTGAGTGATAGGTCTTGATGTGAACTTTGAAAACTAAATCATTTTCTAGGCACCTTTAAGAGGGCATGTCAGGCCTTAATAAACAAACTCACTCAAAAAGCACCATCAAGAACAATCTTCCTTTTTTAACCTTAACCTGAAGGATGTGCAGGCACAGACACACACACACACACACACACACAGCCACTGTTTATTCCCCCTGTTTCTCGCTGCAGTGTGAA
>OMLP01013730.1:56550-69493 GCA_900302685.1 Spondyliosoma cantharus
CTCTAACCAGGAAAGAAAAGCTTGGGTGGGGGAAATGACAAAGCAGATTCCTCTGCAAAAGAGCAGCAATAAAAAGTGTGCATAGTGAACACTTACCAGCTCTGGACCAATAAATCTGACTGTAATTCCAGAGGAGACCTCCGTGTTTAGAAGAAACTGACACATTTTTTTCTGAAGAGCCTGACGAGGGGGGGAAAACTCTTTCAAATATTTTGGGGTTTGAGTAAAAAGTGGAAAACAGACAAAAGAAAAATGCAAATGGGCGGAGAAAGAAAGGAAGTAATAGTGAGACAGAAAAGAGACAGAAAAAAGAAGCAAGAAGGAGAAAGAGAGATCTGATTTCCACTGAGGAAACTTGGGCATTGTGCAGCAGCATTTCTGAGGTTTATGGGAATCAGGGGCTGTATTCCCAAAGGTGCTCTTAATTTTTAACACAAAGTTCTCTGTTTAAATGCTTCCAGCTGCCCCACAACACACTGATTCACGGATTAAGCAATGCATAAACAAAAGGGGGAGTGGGGAGAGGGAGTCGATTGTGCAATATTCGAAAAAAAAGTTAACAGAAAGCCCTGAAAAAATGTCCACCACCCCCGCCCCCCGTTTACTCCACCTCTGCTAAACAGAAATGGCTCCAGCGAAGACCTCTATCTCCTCCCATTCTCCTTCTCTCTCTCTCTCTCTCTCCTCCTCCATGCATCATCCCCCCATCCCTCCCCCTTTGTCTGTTCCCCAGAGGTGGAAAAACAGTCTGGATTCATTAACTGCAGCTCTGTCTGTCTGAAACTAAGCTATAAAAAACAACACAGCATAATTGAAAAAACAGAACCGGCTGCCTTCTTCATTTTTTTTTTCCTTCCGTGCTCTCTCTAAACAACTTGTTTTCTGCGTGTTTTCTTGTTCGTCTCTCTGCTCCCAGTTGGTCTAAGAAAAACAAGTGGATGTCTATATAATGTATACAAAATGTACTGCTAAATGGGGCACTGCGAGGCTGCTGTTTTACTCCAATAACTACGTGTAGGAGCGCAAGTCAGGGACATACATCTTCACAGGCACCCACTGCTCTTAGTACGCCACTAACACAGAGGATCGATAGTTTAGTTATATGAGTAGCATTAGTTTTAATGGAGCTCGAATGGGTTAGATACCTCAGGACTGTGACTGGAGCTTTAACACCAACCCCCCACTTCCCCTCGCCAACCTCCCGCACTCCAACACACTCCCAGTGGCATCTGGCGCAGGCGTCGCACCAGAAAACACACAAGCAAGGGGGGGGGGGAATACACCAACAAAAACAAACAGAGAAAAGGTTGATAGAAGCTGTACAAAGCTAGATGGGAAAAACAGTTGATAATTTGCTGGAATAACGGGTGGACTAATGACTAAAATGAAATTCATAGTTCAGGGTCAATGTGTGCGAGTAAAAAAAGGAGGAGAGGGAAGGAGAGGGAAGGAGAGAGAGAGCGAGCGAGCGAAAGCTAGAGATTTAAAAGCTGAATAAAGTGTTAAATGAAGAGAGAAGATTTGGAAAATGTGCTGACTGGCTTGCCTTTTAACAGCACATGACCTCTTAAGGAGATTTCAGGCCAGTGTCTGTACTAAGCAGCAGCACACTGTAGCTCACTGAGCACGGGGAGCAGGTACTGTAGCTCTAACAGTACAAGCAGGGAAGGGAGGGAGGCTTAGTGACAGCTCTGGGATCAGCCCTCCTGTGCATAGTGTGGAGCAGCAGCATCTACTATTGAATGGGTAAATCCATCTCAGTTTCACTTCTGGGTTCCGTACCGAGAGAACTCTCGTCAACCACACGTAGGCAACGATGGATTAAACTATATTGCAGCCAGACTGTATGTAGTCAGAAGTTGTTGACAGCTGCAATAAGGCATTTCTAACCAGAGTTTACAACAAATGATATCTGAAAGGTGCACAAGTCATTCAAAATATGCTTGAATTAAAAAAAAAAAGTGATGAGGCAAATTCAAAGTGGACGCACCCCCTTGGAGTAATTGAAAAACAATGACAAATGTTTAAAGGTGCAATATGTAAGAACTGGTCACTTGTCAAATTCATTCTCAAAATAAACCGAGGGCAGCATATCACAAGAGTAACTGCTAACTGCTGCCAACTGTATCTGCCATTAGCTAGTTAGCTCAGTAAGCTGTGGAGCTAGCAGTCTGGCCAAGGAGCTCAGAGGATCTGGGGAGTGTTGGTGTTTGCACAACTAGCATAGGAGCTTTGGACTAGGACGGGCGAGGGCTAGCTGGTTAGAATTCCAACTTCAATAGATATATCCGCAACACAAGATATGGACACCTAACATCAAAACTGTCATTCCTTCACAGTCTGTTGATAATTTTAGGACATTTTTTCAATTATAATTCTTTATTGCATATGTTTGGCCTTTTGGCTTTATTGATAGGACAGCTGAAGACATGACAGGAAACAGGTTGAGAGAGAGAGGGAGGACACGCAGCAAAGGGCCCCAGGCCGGGACTTGAACCCTATACCAACCTATACCAAGTGAGCTAAACGGTGCCCCACATATTGCACCTTTAAAATGTTTTGGGAATGCTACATATCACTGAAACATCTGAACAAGTATTAAATTAACTCTTTAAACTGATGAATGCTTCAGTTACACTTGGTGTTTGGTGCTGATAGCAAGTGTTAGCATCCTAACACGCTTGACTGGTTTATGGTAAACATTAAACCTGCTGAACATCAGCATGTTAGCGTAATCGTTGTGAGCATGTTGGCATACTGACATTAGCATTCAGCTCAAACAACAACTGTGCCAAAGTGCAGGCTCACAGCCCTGCTAGCATGGCTGAAGAGTCTTAGTACTGTTGTTTTAAAGAAATTCATAATAAACAGATTGGAGTGTGCGGGTGCTCAGATAAATTAAATCTCAGCTGCAGCACCTCCAGAAAGCTATCATTTGGTGAGCAGTGATTTTTCAGATATTACTATTCAGCTCTTTTTGATTAAAGCAAACACTTAATTAACTCTAAAACCTAAGAATGTAAGAAAATAACTAACATTTTCCATGGGGCTTAAATCACCTCTAGCATGTCTGACAATGGTTTTGAGTGACTAGTTTAATTAGCACTGGACAAGAAGAAACAGACACTGTCAAATTTAGAATGAGAGTGAGTGTATGTTGAAACGTGGGTAAACAAAGTGAGACTAAGAAAAAAAAGACGAGTTATGAAAGTGAATGTAATGAAAGTGAGAGAGAGAGAAAGAGTCAGAGTGTGAGGAGGGGTGGGGGTGGAGACACATCTGGACAACTCATCTGTGGCATACTGAGGCCATGAGTCACTCAAGCCACACGCGCATCATTTCTTGCATGTTCGCCCCTTGCCATTGGTTGCTGCTGGCTGCTTCCCTGTTGACTGTAAACATAAACCTGCTCACCAGATTATGGACCGGAACAGATGAGCAAAATCCTCCCTTTGCATATTTTTAGTTTGTGCTGACACTGAGCATCCTGTTTGCAGCCCTCTGACCGGTCGAAGGATGCTGCCCTTTAGATAGTCCAGACATAATTTTTCATGTCATCATGAATTTAAATCTTATTTGAAATCATTCAAAAGTTAAGTACGATAACCCTTACCTAACCTAACCCTAACCCTAACCCAGAATCTGAATAAACGTGCATGTGTTGCAGTTTCTTAATAGCAGCTACGACTAGCAGCAGTCACAATGTCTTATAGTCTATATTGTTTTTTGCACTAATTTGTTCAGTTTATGTTCAATGTTTTATGTCTTGCACTGTCTAGTGTTACAACCCTTGGCTCCTGGTAAAGGGTTGACAAAAAAGACCAGTTTATGTCAGATACATGGCTGCTTTTATTCTGCAAAACAGTCATTTCAGGAAAGAACCAGGATTTTATTTTCTCTACTGTTTTCTTTGTCTCATTAACAATCAAACACCTTCAAACAGCATCTGTAAACCTTTTTTCGCATCTCACTCAGGCACACACTGACATGAGAGTAACTACTATACTGTCACTTGAATACAGGAAGTGCCCTTAAATTGCTTCCTTATTTCAGCAATACAGCTCTAATCCTTCACCATAAGACGTGCACATCCTGCCCATGCTCCTGAGTGCAGCCAGTTCTCTATTTTGCCTGTGTGTGTGCGCACATGTGTCGATCGGGATGCGCCTGCACACCACGAGCACTGCAGTGTGTGTGTGGGTGCATGAATGTGTGTGTGTGTGTGTGTGTGTGTGGGGGGGGGCATACAGCCATGGAGAACTCAGCTGAAGCTGCTGGAATTTCCTGCGAATTCTTCTGGTCCTAAAACTGTTGAGTCGAGCCGAGGCTGCATGATGACAGTCGCAGCCAGCGGTGTTAATCCTCGTTCTTTTGATTTCTCTGATCATAATTATTACGCACAAATGCAATGTCTGTTATTTATGTAAAATTCCTGCAAATGAGAGGGGGATGTTTTGATGACTTTTCTCCACCATGACCCTGAAATCAATCAGGCTTACACAGGGTTGTATTGTATTCTGTAATTTGCTAATACCAGATGAGGCTTTGGCGTGGCTCACTACAGACCGAGAGGTGCATCAGGCTTGATTTCATCTTATTACTGTGTGTGACGGACGCCAAAATGCCTCATGCATAATTTTCACTGCGCAGCGCTTGTCTAATATCATCTGGTCTGAAATGAACACATTTCCAAATGACAGCTATACACCGCGGTGCGTGCATGTGGAGGACAGAGCTGCCACACTGTCATCATTCGGGTCTCTTCATTTTCTCTGGCGGTCTGCACCGAGAAAGTAATATCTGTCATGTTAATGCTTTCTCTAGTCATGTGGAAAAAAAGGATGCGAGTGGAGACAAGCTGCTGCGCACTGAGTTGATGCGATCGGTCACAATGCCTGTATGCAAGAAACAAAACAGACACGAGAAGAAGAAGACAAAGAAGAAGAAGAAGAAGAAGAAGACGAAGAAGAAGAGAAAGGAGAGGAATAAATCTGTATTCATATTTCTGTACAGTTTCATTGTTCCACCATTTTATATACTTTTTTTCATCTTGTTTTAACTATTTGCTGGATGATTGTTCGATTCATCCTTATTCTGTTAAGCTATTTGTTTGAGTTGTTCCGGAGCGAAGCACATGAGGAATTCACTAAACCTTCTACTGTGTCTCCTTTTGTTTGCCTTATCTTGAAATGTTTTTTTTATCCTGGTTCAATCCATGTAAATCACTTTGAAACTATTTTATTTTTTCAACTGTTTAATTTAAAAATTGCTGTACAAATAAACAAAGTTTATTTAAATTTCATCATGAAAATGAAACTTGATTCGATTCATACACCAAGTCTCATCGGCAGATGTGGGGAGAACAGGCCAGAGAATATGAACATAATGACTAAGTGGGAGAGAAATGCTATGTTGTTTTATTTCAACAACATAGCATTAAGTGACATAATCAATGTTTGCAGATAAGAATGACAAGGCAGATAGTTATAAACCAACTAGCTGACCAACTTCCTCAGAGATAGTACAATGACGCATTCCTGTTGGCCTTCTGTGGATAAATGTGTTGTTTTTGCGGCTGCTTTCCTTCTGATTCACAGTGAGGAGAGGCGGCCTGAAAGTTCGCCTG
Source organism: Spondyliosoma cantharus (assembly GCA_900302685.1). Lineage (NCBI taxonomy): Eukaryota > Metazoa > Chordata > Actinopteri > Spariformes > Sparidae > Spondyliosoma > Spondyliosoma cantharus. The sequence continues at coordinate 62,177 of OMLP01013730.1, forward strand.
CAACACCAACTTGAAGGGAGTGATAAAGGGAAGGAGGGAGGGGGGAGTGGGAGGTGTGCGTGGAGTCTTCTGACCCACAGGTTGTCCACAGGCAAGTACACATTCTGTATTCAATCACACTCCTTACTGTGGATCTCCACGTTTGTCTTTCGGTTTAATTTTTGTACCGACCAAAGACTCCTGAGTGTTTTTCTGAAATGAAACAAGAGCCGTGGAAAAACACAGCTGCTTTTCATCGTCTCTGACTCACTGGCCTCGCATAAGCACAGAAGAGCTAAGCACTAGGGGTGGGACAGAATATTAACAGGGCGATCTATCATGATATTTCCTCTTATATATGATTTGTATTTAAAAATGTGGTGCATTGAAATGATGTAGACTCCGTATTTTTTGTACATTGTTTCATCTGACTTCATGTTTAATCCTGTGAAACTGACACCACAATGCAGTGAATAAATACACAATTCCTGCCCATTGCCTTTTTAGGTTTTTTTTTATTCTTATGTTAGAAAGATAGTGTCATGTAGCATTAGATGATTGTCTTGCAACGTATCGATAATTGCATAATTGCTGTATCATAATACTATCATTATCGTGGGCAACGTATTGTAAGTTACTCTATGATTAACATAAAGGTCATGTCATTTCCACAGGTATTGATGCCAATTTAAAAAATGTTTCCACCTGTTTACATTTGAAACATTCAGACCAACACGCTCAGCCAAATCACTGTCTGCAAAGGATGCAAACCAGACAAAAATAAAAAATCAAGGTGAGGATCAGCTGAGGACTGCAGCTCAAGGTTTTTCTTTATCTACGTCTCGGTCTGCTCAGCCGTTCCCCTGGATCCACACTCCTCACATATATTTGATATAATTTCCTTGTATCCGATATTCTGTACCTGAGATTTGTACAACAACTGTAACTTTGCTGTTCTGTTCTTTACATGCTACATCTATTGCATGTCTGTCCCTCCTCTGTGGTTCATCATGAGGTTTCCTTCAACTTTTTCCCCTGTTAAGGTTTTTTTTTTCTCCAATATGGCAAGTTTTTCCTCACTCGAATGGAGGATGACGCGCACTGTTCAGATTGTAAAACCCACGGAGGCAATGTTATTCTGATTTTGGGCTATATAAATAAAACTGATATGATGTGATTTGATTTTGTTCGGTCAGACTGACCTTGGAAAGCCAAAAGCACAGGTCACTCAAAATAACTTCTGATTTGTTGGATGAATAACAGAGGCAGACATCTGATTCCAATTGCATTCATTTCCAGATAGCCACAGGATGGAAAACAGACCTGAAAACATGTAATTCGGTGTGTTTCTACTGTGTGCTCCAAGTTCCACCTGCTGCAGGAGCCATGTGCAAAATGGACATCTGCTGAGCCGCCTTTTTCTGTACTTTCATCTTGCATTGTTCTGCACTGCACTGTGTGCATCACATCTATGCTTAATTTTAGCCAGGCCCGCATTAATAATTGAAGCATTGAATGTATTTTTCTGAGTGAAATACTATTCAAATACAGCCTTCTTCCTCTCGCCTTTGCATGCTTAAGAGATAGGGTGCAACTGTTTCTCAAATGGGACCTAACTGAGCAAATACTCATTCATCACATTAGGAGAGGGTGACGCATCGCAAGTGAATTCTGAACACCTTTAGACAGAAAAATAGAAAATTCGTCTTGAAGAAATGATGAGACATTTGGCAGGTCACTGTGTGCTGGTGTGCAGTGTTCTTCTCTGACTTGCCACATGAGCTACTGAAATATGCAGAGGAAATTCCCTGTATATGTGACTTCCAGGGATAACATTCTTTGTTTTTCCGCTTTTGTATTATGTATTCTGCATGTGTGGGGACCTCGGTTATAAACACTGTGCACTCAGGACTCTGGAGATCATACTGTTGTTCACTTAAAACCAGTAGAACCATTTCAGTGTGTTTTATAAATGTACTATGCAGAAGTTGCATTCTGCTGGTGTACTCACGGTGCAGGCTGAGAGAGATGTTGATCACTCTCTCCTCTGCAAAGCTCTTCAGATTGGGAACCCTGGCACATTTCAGGTGCGTGGACGCGGGGGAGTCTCCTACGTGGATCCAGCAGACGGTCTCCTCAGCATACAGGAAGTCCATGGCCGTGGTCTGTTTGGTGCTGGTGGACAGCAGGCTGTGGACCGTGCTGCCGCTCAGGGAGGTGGCTTGGATGTTCTGTGAGTTGGCGATCAACAGGACAGGCAGACGGTCGACTGGAACTGTAGCATGGACACAACTAATGGTGAGCAGGAGGAACGAGAAGATAACGTCCCCACAGAGTCGGTCAAACTGTTGTCTGCTGGTTCTTACCGTTCTTGGCCTTGCATGAGCGGTTGTCTGGCTGGGACAGGTAGCCCTCCACACAGGAGCAGGTGTAGCCGCCTTCAGTGTTGGTACAGGACTGACTGCAGGTCCCGTACAAACTGCACTCATCGAAATCTGAACCACAGAAACAACAGATGGTCTTACTGCTTAGGTCAAGAAATTGGTAAGAGCATACAACCCCGAAAATACAACCCCGACTCCAAAGAAGTTGGGACATTGTGGTTCTTCCCACTTTATTTGTTGCAGCAATGAAATTCAGAATGTTTTACTGGATAGACAATCAAAGTTGATCAGTTTGAACATTTTATTTAATTATCTTCTCTTTGTTCCATGTTTAATTGAAAATAGGGCGAAATATCAGTGGATATAAAACATTTTTCTTTTTCTATTTTTCTATTTGACTTTTTTATCACTTCTTTTACACTTTTTTTTCACAGTTCAACAATAAACTTGTCTAAATGACAAAGCAGTCAAGCCATACATCACTCGGAGTCTACTATTAACTTAAAAAAACCTAACAATTGTGTGTCTATTGCTCAGTTTGTGATTCACTACAGGTGGCTTGTTGCACAAAACATCCATAATATCATATCAATGCCAGTGAAGGTTTGTTTCTGTTGTGGGAAATGCTCCACACACCCAGGCCCCTTGAACTACCCCCTGTGTGCTCTCCAAACCTGAGTAAACACCTGGCACAGCTTTGAAGGAAACACAAAGTCCAGCTAATGTGGAGTTACTGGACAGGTAGGCACATAAGCTATGTAAGCTTATGTGTGTTGTTGGTGCAATATATTACAGATATCCAGTGGTGACCTCATCGTGTCATGTGCTGGCTGTTTGTTTCGTCATGTAGTACTAAAATGTTCTATTTTTGCAGACTTCTCATATCAAGGAGGGCGAGAAGGTGGCCAATGTTTAGAGGAACTCACCTTTGCATGCCTTTCCATCTGGGCTTATCTCATAACCAGTCTTGCAGTAACAAGCAGGCCCTTCTGGAGTCACCGCACAGTTCTCCTGACATCCCGCGAGCGAGCAGTTGGATATATACTCTGGAGAGGGAGAGAAGATAGGAACAAGTTGTTGGTATAATGTGCGTAGGAGGACAGGAAGGCGACAGACGTTGTATAAAGAAACGACGGGCTATTGAAGCATAAGGTGTTTATACATGTTTCTGACATTGTTAATAGCACCCTTGGTTTTTAATAGGAGGTTGATTTGTGTATAATTATATTACAATCCATTCAACGTACCAATTTAAATCCACAAAAAATTACTGTGATCCCCGATTTCCTTCATACTGTTGCATGAACAGTGTACAGTATACTGTGGCAGAAGAAATCAGGAGAGGCATGACTGTAGGTAACAGCTGCTGAATCTGTTGAAGCTGAAGCTTTCTGAAGAAGATTTACAGCTGAAGTGCGTAAATACTTGACTAGTAATAGTCCTCCTCCTGACAATGAGGCACACATAAATAATAAGTGGTCAGCTCAGTTCCCCATCAGCTCATCATCAGCATTAAACCACTAAGAAAAACGTAATTTTGTTGATTGTAGTCGACTACATGTCAGCAATTCAGAAACTGACTCATACAAAGCCTGAATTTTATCTTGGAGACAAAAAAATCCATCCTTTCAAACAGAAAGGACAGACATGCGTCACCGATGACAGTGAAGAGAATTGCAAAACTCATTCAAGCCAATAAGTGGAGCATAAGTGAACAACAGCTCAATACAAAAGCAGCACAAGTACAGAAAACAAGCTTGGGAGAAGTTGGCAATGACTCTGTTTTTCCAAAGATGAAATGTGTTTCTCTGTTTATCTCTGTTTAAATGTTTGTTTTGATCAAGACTGCGCACAGTGATCACGTGTTTTAAAGCATACAAACATTTCTCTGTTGCACGTCTGACATGGTTTTTGCAGAAGAGAAAGTATAACCACATTATATCCTTATTTTAGCACCTATTCCTCCTTCTCCATCATTCATGAGGTTGTTATATGATCCTTTACTGCTATCACAACTGCGGATCGATCGATTAATAGCTGTGAAGAATTTAACAGATTAAAAATGTACAAATACTTGCTTATAAAATATATATAGATAAAATACTGGTCTGAAGAAATGTATGTGATTAAAACACAAGTAAATTGTCTTATCTAAAAAATACAAAAAAACAGCCTGTGTTGGATTTTGTTGGGTCAGTTGTTGAATAGTGACAGACGAGAGCTCTGTGACTAAAATGGAGCCATCATTCTGTTCTTTTAACTCTTACTCTTATTGATTATCTTATTGAGATATTTCATACATTAGTCACGAATAACTGATAATCAATTGTTATGTCAAATCAATTAAAGAAAACAAAGCTTTGCCAGATCTGTAATCTGTGTTCACTGGTTCTGAATGGTGTTTCAGTTTATGTAACTATACAAGAGCACACAGGCTACAGAATGGAAACTGGATGTAAATGTACAGTTAAGTGTCATTGTTGAATTATAAATTATTCATTTGAATCATGGAAAAGTCCTCCTCACTCTTCTTTCAAAATAAGAGTTCCTGGACTTAATCTCCTGTCAAATGTAATAACAATAGTTATTACTTATCATTGAAACAAACGTGTCTTAAATCGAAAAACTTAGTCACGTCAAAATGTGATTATTATGTTTTAAAGTCAATCAAATATGACAACCTTTTGAGCTCTGAAGTGAATTGAAGGCGGATTGCTCCTTTAAGTAAAACAAGCATTTGATTCAGACTTTGTAAATGAAGGTCAGAGACCCAATCAACAAACTTTTCTGCCCTGCACTCACAATCAATACCTCCGCGCTAACCTCGACCATCCCCGAGGCCACACAAACACACACACACACACACAGACACACACACACACACACACACACACACACACACACACACACACACACACACACACACACCCCTCAGTGAACTTCTGACCAATCACTTCACTTAATGAATCTGTTAAATGAAAGAAAATCAATCGAACAACTACTCTGAATATCAGTGATAATGAAATCAACATGATTGTCCTACAAACTAAGATTCTCTTCTTTGTTATTTTCTGTCACCGAGCGTCGTCACAGTCGGAGCAGCTGAACTCTGGATGAATTAACTTCTTGCTGTTGGCAGAATGCAGATTAATAACAAACCAACCACATAACTGAACCTTTCCCCCAGATGGACTGACCTGCCCTTGTGTTTCTGCCAGAACTTGTCGGCGGCCGTCAGGTCGTACATCTTTCTGTTCTTCTTCTTTGGTCTGGCGCCGGCAGGAGATGGCTCCGCCCCCGCGCCCTCCTCCATCAGCACCCTGTTGAGCTGGAAGTCCTGGTGGAGAGAAAACACATTTATTAAGATTTATTCCACCTTTTGTCAGGTGATCCTTGACGCTGGCTGTGTTGGCAGGTGATCGTCGACACATCTGCCAGCAGCTGTGAGGAGCTCGTCACAAACCCACAGCTGAGGCCATTTTCTGTGTTATTAATTGTTTTTCCTGCGTTAAATGATCTAAATCAACTCTTCCAAGTTCTGTACCCATGATGAAACCCCCAAGAAAAACCAAAGACGTCATCATCCACCTCCAGTTTAAAGTTCTGAGTGATTTTGAGACACTGACTGAATGTGAAAGCTGATCCAGGAGCAGCGGAGGAGGCCTGCTGGGTTAAAGATATCTGGGACAACGTCCAGAGCCGTCCTACAGCGCATCACTGCTAATTACAGCACGGCGGCTCCTGACTGAGGCTGACGGGGAGCAGATCCTCGTCCCAAACGCAGAAACCAACAGCAGATCATAATATCGCTGTTGCCATGGGAACAGGCGCGGGATGAGAGGGGAGGTTTAGCGCTGGGATCCCGTCTCCTGCTGGGTGGTAGACGGCAGCATTCAGAGCCTGACATGTTTATAGGAAAGCGAGCGTGCTGCCATCTGGACCACGTCGCACCCACAGAGACCAGAACAGAGTCTGGATTCTGGACCTGGACGTCCCGACAGAGCGACGCTCAAAAAGTCTAAAAATATGGAGACATAATTTCAGCTGTTTTCAAAACAAATCAACTTGTTGAAGCGTCTCCGGACTTCTTCTGATGTGTTTCGAGGTGCCGACACTTCACGTGGAAACAGTTACATCACGTGATGAGAACTGAAGAGAAAAATAATCTGGTAGCTCAGAATTTATTCCCTTCAGTCTCAAATGTCCCGTTAATAAAAACACATCAAGTTTGCTACGTTTCTTTACTCTCCTGCAATATTTACTGCACACGACTGTCTGACTTTACTCTGCTGTGACTCTTTACTCTGCTGTGACTCTGCTGTGACTCTTTACTCTGCTGTGACTCTTTACTCTGCTGTGACTCTGCTGTGACTCTGTGACTCTTTACTTTACTCTGCTGTGACTCTTTACTTTACTCTGCTGAGACTCTTCACTCTGCTGTGACTCTTGACTCTGCTGTGACTCTTTACTCTGCTGTGACTCTTTACGTTACTCTGCTGTGACTCTGCTGTGACTCTTTAGGTTACTCTGCTGTGACTCTTTACTCTACTGTGACTCTTGACTCTGCTGTGACTCTGTGACTCTTTACTTTACTCTGCTGTGACTCTTTACGTTACTCTGCAGTGACTCTCTACTCTGCTGTGACTCTCTACTCTGCTGTGACTCTTTACTTTACTCTGCTGTGACTCTTTACTCTACTGTGACTCTTTACTCTGCTGTGACTCTGCTGTGACTCTGTGACTCTTTACTTTACTCTGCTGTGACTCTTTACTTTACTCTGCTGAGACTCTTCACTCTGCTGTGACTCTTGACTCTGCTGTGACTCTTTACTCTGCCGTGACTCTTTACGTTATTCTGCTGTGACTCTTTACGTTATTCTGCTGTGACTCTTTACGTTATTCTGCTGTGACTCTTTACTTTTCTCTGCTGTGACTCTTTACGTTATTCTGCTGTG
>OMLP01013731.1:0-11491 GCA_900302685.1 Spondyliosoma cantharus
ATGGAAACCACAGATCTAGATCGTGTTCGGCTGGAATTTACATTTGAGTTTGATTAAGCCACTTTTGATTGTATTGATTAAATTAGTCACTTATTAGCTTCCCGCTCCTTTCTTTGAAAACGCCTATGCATCGCTCCTGGTGGAAATGTTATCTGACAAGGGGTGCTGTACGGTAGTTGGAGTCTGTCGAACAAAACACGCTGTTTGCTTTTCCCAGAGCATGACAGGTTGTTTCCCCTGCAACAAAGCCATCAAATATTCTGTGTGATCCAACATTGTGTTGGAGGGGAGGCCTGCTGAGTGGGAAGCCGGAGTTTGTTAAAGCAATGATTTATGATTAATGCCAACACTAAATAAGGGACAAAGTGCCTACAGTACAAATCAATTACAAAGCTACAACAGCAGACCTTTCCCCGAGGTCTACTAACGTCTCTAGTTGTTATGGTGATTTTATTGGAGGTGGGTGATGCAAGCATATAATGCATGCAATACATCTATATCAACCTGAGCTGGAGCCAACTGTAATGCTTTTGATCTTTGATTACTTATTTTATTGAGATAAAATGGGACTTTCATGTTGTGCCACTGTGTAAGGAGAGTGCGTTTTTACATCTCCACCCAGACGCCCACCTCAAAATGCAGACAGGACTGCAGCGAACAAAACAAATTACCACAGGAGTGGCTTCTTAAAAGAAGGCAATTCATTATTTTTATGAAGTCAAATTATAAACAAATTTTAATCCATTAGGCAACCATCCATTCTAATTAATCAACAGGAGTGAACTCCATCTGAAAGAGGAGAAAGGTTGTTTACTCTCTCCACGGACCAGCGGTGCATATTTCACCATCTTCCCCTCTCAGAGAGGAAAAAAAGGGTTCTTCAAATTACAAACCTAAACTGTGAATCCTAACACTCGACTTTTGGCGCAGAGATGTTTCCAGGGCATTTGCAGATGCTTGAAATAATCTCCAATGTTTTTGCTCAATCTGCTCTGAGGATGGGTGAAATAAATACTTTAAACTAATTAATGTAAGACCAGCTGTTCCCAGCACTTGGCTGGCGTTGGTGAATATTGATGGGAGGGAGAGGCAGGGCTGTTCAGCTCCACTCGCTGTTTGTACAAGATTCAGCCTGCCACATAAACAGATATGAATACTGGATGAGAGCAGAGAGGTGCTGTGCACAACACAGCCAGGGTTCCACATTACAAATAAAACTTTTTTCCCCCCTTTCATTAAATTAACAATTAAACAGCTGATGGTGCAGACTTCCTGCCGAGACCTTTTTAGACTGGATGCGTTTAATAAACTCGCTCTCTGCAAGATGGTAGCACTTACAAATTGTTGGCTTCATAAAAGCTCGCCGGACAAAAACATGTGTCAGATCTGATGGGGCAACAAACGGCAGTGTCTGACATACTGTTTTAGTTTGACCAGGCTGTATCTGTGTCTGCCGGTCTGCCTCCTGCTTTCCCTCCCTCCCCTCCTCTGCTCCTCTTCCCTCCTCTGAGGCCTGGTGGAGAGGCTGGACAGCAGATGGCAGGGCCCTACCCCTCCGCCAGTGATGAATGGAGGATGATGTCATCTTAGGTTTGACAGGCACCCGTGCGTGCATACACAAAGGAAGCCCGAGCCTCTGGGGTCGAACTGCGTGCCTGCTCCTGATTTTGGAGTCCACATGACATCTCTTAAATGGGGGAAGCTGGATTTACGTCCTGGTTGATATTGTTTAACCCCACACTCAAGCCTTGAGAAGAAACAATACAAAGGAATCGCCAAGGGACCAGTCAGCCAGTCCACTAAATTTCTGCGAGGAGCGGAGCAAAGCCAGGATTGGCTACTGGAGATCAATACGGACCAGGTCATTGCTGCTGGTCAATTCAAGTCAGGATCGATACGTGTCAGCAACGCCAAAAACTACTCACATGTTCTACCACTTAGTGTGCTTTGCAAGTTTCACAGATAATGTTCTTCAGATGACTAATCAATCTCCAATGTTATTTTCTTTGCAGAGGACAACTCAATGTGCACCCCAACAGCAAGAGATAGCTACGAGAGGTTGTCATTTGCCGGACAGGCTCTGCCCCCTGGCTTCCCCTCACCATTCCTCTTCCCAGACGGCTTGTCGTCAATAGAGACTCTCCTCACCAACATACAGGTAACGTCCACTGACCGAGTTGTTCTCAATATGCCAGTCTCTGAGTATTCCTACAGTAGGTGGAGGTGCCCTCTATTACCAAGCTCCTCCTCTTTGGAATCGTCTTCCTGTCCGGATTCGTGAGACTAGCTCAGTCGACTCAGACAGCAACTGTCGGCAGTCTGCCCTAAATTCGTAACTTCTGCTCTCCAACATTTACCTAGCCTGTGTGGGCATGGTTACATATATGGCGTGTATGCAACACTTTCTTTTTGCATACAGTACATGTGGTGTTGTATAATATTTGCTATGTGACTTTTGTACATTTTTGTATATTTTAACAATGCATCTCATTACTGTTTTATTATACGTATGGTAGCTAACAAATACTCAGTTTTTACAATACTTTTTCACACATTTTAGGTTTTTTTTTGCTAATTTTGCTTATTTGCTGTGTTTTTTTGACAGTCCTTTGAGGCATGCTTTATGATATTCAGCCATAAACTTTAACTTAACTTGACTTGGCTTGACTTACCTTTAAACCCATTGGGTCATGGAAGTCGTGAAACGTGAGCAGAAATGATTGTTTCGAGCTCTATTGTATGTAAAATTTGAATGTGATTTTTGATGATTCAGATAACACTGAGGTGTTATAGAGAACAAGAAGACATCGAACAATTTGTCCATTTGGTGGGCACCAAGTCATTATTCAATTATTTTCATTGTGACTATAGATAGAACCTATTGTTGATATACTTTAGATCAACACTGTATTCGCCACTTTTGTTCAAACAGCTTACAACGTATTTACACCCAGTACTGATACATTCTCGCGTTAGGTGAGAGCTTTGAGTTCATGTTGAAGAATTAGGCAGACAGATTATTTGACTTACGAATTGTTGAACCGGTCCCGCCCATGACAGTTGAACAAAGCTATCCGCTGCAAAAGACCTTCATCGAAGAGATATTTTTGAAATCTCCAAATAAAACTAGCAGGATGAGTTTTTGTCTTAACTTAACCCAGTAGCAATAGTTCCCTCAACTAGCCGCACCATCCACTGGCATCTGTTTTGTCATCAAAGCATGACGACAGTAAAATTCTCTATTCGAGACAACTAAGGTTGTTTTTCTTTATTTTTTTAATTGTATTTTTTGTCAGATCTCTGCAAACGTAATAACTCAGTCTGGCGAATCTTAGATTTGGCTGTTAAAAGTCATTTTCATGATGCGTACTGTACAGAAGCTCATTATTAGTCAATAAATGTGGCTGTCGTCCACATCGTCCTTCCAACAGAGTTACCATTAGCATTTGGACTACAGAGAGAGACCAATCTGTAAATCTGCATACCTTAACAATACCCATCTACTCAGAGTGCCATTTAGGCTTCAGCTCAAACACCCTCAGTCAGAAAGATGAATGTATTTGCCTTGTGTCTGAGTGTAATGATGTGTGCACACTGCTGCCCTTCTCATTGCACTTGTACCGTTGGCATCAGAGTCCTGCCTCTCCTTTGGCTCCGCGTGGTAATTAGAAAGCCACAAGTAAAACCCGTCGCGAGCTCCCAACACTCCACTAAGTCATCTTTGATAATGATCTTCGCCTTGAATATTTATATACAAATCAACAAAATGAAACCAAGCAGAAAATTAAGATAAAGCAACTTAGAATAAATTGGGGTCAGAAGAATCAACAATTAGTAAGATATAGCCCAGTGCATTTGATATAATTGCGTGTGGACGGGGAATAATTGTGAGGAAAATGACGTGAGAGCGCGCTGTCTTTCAGTCCAGGGCTGTCAGGGGTGTGCTTGGAATGGCAGTAATGTAATTGATACGTGACGAGATACTTGTCATTCATATTATTCGTCTCTTCTTATTGAGGTGCTTGAAATTGTTGAGACTAATTCTATGTGTTTACACCAATCCAGTTTCAGTCATCAGCTCTGTAGGTAAATGGGAAGATGTCAGAGAAGTATAGAGAGAAACTCACCCTGCCCATAAACCTTTTACCATCTACTCAATAGACCAGGAGGTGAGCTCCATCTTAACCTTTCCTTTCCTCCCCTAACCAGCTGCGGTTACATGGACAGTAATTCTTAAATCCGACTGTTTACATGGCCGCAAATTGAATTGATCTAATACATATATAATTATTTGTTAATATAACAGAAGGAGAAGGAGAAAATGTTTTTTTGAACTATAGTCAGAAAACTCAATTCTTTCTTTCACGCCACCTGTTAACACAATTTTCAAGATGGACCCACATCGTGTCCCAGGAACAATATTTGTGTTTCTGGTTCGGTGGATTCCAGCTTCATTAGTCTTTTCAAAGGCTTTCGACAATCCGTCAATCTTGAAAAACCCCAACAAAAAAAGTTGTGGCAGCCTCAGACCAGCTCTGTTTCTGTCCCTCCCAAGAGCAGCATCACCTAATGTTACACACATGTGACATCTGCTTATCTGCTAAAGCTTTTACATGGTTAAAAGGGGCCAGTTGTCTATTAATGAACGGATTATCAAAGGTTTACACCACCTCTCTCCATCTTCGTGAAAATCCATCGATATCGGTGCAGATCAGATCAGTTTCATCCAGTCGAGGTTGATGTATGAGGCATTTTTATTCTGATTGGCCCGTTATTACAATTGCTGGTGGAATATTAGGGTCCTGTCTCTATTAAACCAGCTCTCTGGTTCGGTTCAGATGTCTCTGAAGTGAAATGTCTGTCTATACTTGTATTTCACAACTTTGACCAAAAGGGGTCAGACATGCCCAGCACTCTCACATCATCATTCATTATATTAAAAGGAATGATTATTCCAAAAACTCGTAAGCGCTAAATCCACGTTCATGTTTCTAGATCTTGTGGGAGCTGTGGAGCTGCTAAGAGATAAAGACATCTTCACAGATAAAAGGCCCCGCAAAGGTGGTAATACGCCTGAAAGGAATCATGTCGCAGCAGTCAGCTTTTGGCCCTCTGTTCTGCTTCGCTACTGTGGGCAGCTGCACAAAGAGCTGCCGTGACACACTTTCAGTGTGGTTTGCTGTCACTTCATCTTGAAGCTCTTAAATAGCCCACATCACTCTCTCTTTCCCCGCTCCCCGCTCTCCCCTTCTTCTGTACATCTCTGTGTGTATATACTCATATATGTGTGTATGTGTGTGTGTGTGTGCTCGCAGGGCCTGCTCAAAGTGGCGATTGACAACGCGCGGGCTCAGGAGAAGCAGGTGCAGCTGGAGAAGACAGAGCTGAAGATGGAGCTGTTCAGAGAGAGGGAGCTCAGGGAGACTCTGGAGAAGCAGCTCGCCATGGAGCAGAAGAACAGAGGTACTGCCTGACGACTGCCTGGCACTGAATCCTCCCGTCAGCCCTGTGTGTGTGTGTGTTCGGGCATGCAGAAATGTGTGCGTTTTCGCAGAATTCACTGGCAGACGATGCCTGATAGCTCCTGAATGTTCGTACACACTTCCGCGTGTATGTCTAATGCTTCTTATTGCATCCGTGACATAAGCTGCTTCCTTGCTTACATATGCAGTGATCGGCTCAGCGCTGGTTTTCCCGCTCTCAGTCAGTTAACGTAATTGGTGATACACATTAACGTGGAGAAATTCACTCTCGCGCTCATGTTAAATGCAGCAGCTTCATACTCTAACTGTGTCGTTTATGTTTAATGAGAGAAATTCATGAAAAATATCCCAATAAATTTTTCAATTTGCTTTAATTCCCTCCAGCAGTTTGTTAAGTCACAGCCAATATTTTCTTTTATTAAGGGAGATCTTCATATATTATAAAATATTAAATTTTAATTGATTTCCCCGTTTTCTTACATTACTGTGCGTTGTTCTTAAAAAATGGGGTTATTATCTCGATAATCACATTTCAGTCTAATATATGGTGATGCTAATTGTCACTGTGGTCCTCCCCCATCCCAGCAATCATTCAGAAGCGTCTGAAGAAGGAGAAGAAGGCCAAGAGGAAACTCCAAGAGGCTCTGGAGTACGAATCCAAGAGGAGAGAGCAGGTCGAGCAGACTCTGAAGCAGCCCTCACCCTCTGACAGCATGCGCTCGCTCAACGGTCAGACGCTCCACAGTGACACACGGTTACTGTACATTTCACATCTAACAGGTTCAGACATTTAGTGTGGTTTTCTAATGGGACAAATGTGGGGAAAATGTCTGTCTGATAGGGAGCTGGAACTATTAGTTGCTTCAGGTGTTTTATTTTGAAGACGTACTTGCTGGTTCCAGCTTCTTAAATGTGAGGATTTGCTGCTTTTCCTTGTTATTTCTTACAGTAAATGAAGCGTCTTTGAGTTTTGGGCTGTTGGTTCGGCAGAAGAAGCAGTGTGAAGACGTCACTTTGGGCTCTGGAAAATTGTAATGAGCAATTTTCACACTTTTCTTTAAACATTTTCAAGACTAAACGATTGTTTGATTAATCATCAGATTAATTGATAATGAAACTAATCATTAGTCGCAGCCATGGTCAGATAGGATTTTTCAGGAAATTAAAGTTACCTGAGCCAAATATCTTGAAGGCACAGATGACTCTTTCCCTAGAAACACGATTATTCCATAAGAATACTAATAATATAACTCACATCACAGCTAGTATCTTACCATGATCTTCAAATATATAGAATCAAATCCTCAAGATACTGTTTCTTCTATAAAGTTAAAATGTACAATTGCATTCCATTCTTATATAAAGTTTTCCAACCTGTGCAGCTAATGATACATTTTGATAAAGATTAATATAAATGTTCATTACACTCCATCAGAGCCTAAGGTCTCATCTTCACCTTCGCCTTGTTTTGTCAGGAAACAGTCCAACACCCCCAAAATGTCCAGTTAACAATGATAGAAAAAAGTAGGAACAAGAGAGTGACGTCATGTTCATTTTAAAAAATGACTAAATGTTTGCACAGTACACGAAGCCAATCCCATCCCGAGTTAGATCATCTGATCCATGTTTACAGGGCACCTCAATGACTGTTGGGGGTGTAAAGTTACTAACCACTGATAGCACTAAACTCAAACAGAGTCCTTGTTCATTTCTTTTATCTGACCGGAGCCGCTGCCTTGCAGAGTTTAGGTGTTGCATACAAAACATGCTGCGCTCATAAAATGTGATTAACTGTCAGAGTTTAAACCAGTCAGAAAATGTCATTTTAATATGTCAGTGAGTAATGCAGATTTATTTTTTTTCATACGTGAAATCTGTCAGATCAAATGTGCATGTGGAGTGATTGATCATGAGATCTCTAGCGGACTCTGCCACTTTCAGTACACAGCACAGAGTTATAAGACCGGTTACAAAATGACTGTTAATATTTAACATGAGTACAATTTTAGCGTTGACACTGTGGTGCATTTTAACACCCCCGCATCTTTTTTTTAGCAAACGTTGGAGTGCAAGGTCGCTTTTACCAGATAATTATTCCAAAGTGTTGAATCAAGAATTTAAGTATCTTTTTACCCACCCTTGATAAAAATCACCCAGAGAGGCAAATAGAGCTGCAACTAAAAAATATATTCATTACAGATCAATAAGGCTGGACGATGTGGCCTTAAAATAATATTGCAATATTTTGATGCTATATCAGGATAGACAATAAATATATCTCAATATTCTGAAATCTCCTCGTGCACTTTTTAAATAGTAAAAGTGAGCAATAAAATCTAATACCAGGATATTTTGGGCCAGTACCGATATATTGAAACAATATTGTCGGGATGATTATTGGTACTTCCACAAAATATTTATACAATCATATTTATCATAAATAATCATCAATAATGTGGATATAATGATGATTGGGTCGAGACACATAAAACAGTCCGGTAAGTTCAGAAAATGACATCACTTCACTATAAAACAGCATTTAAATCGGTAGAAGAGACTTATACCATATGTAACAAAGCTAAGACGATATATAGCCTCATATCACGATAAGGATTTGATATCAGTTATTTTCCCAGTCCTGTTGATTATCCGCAGATTATTTTCACAATAAAATGATTCATCGTTTAGTTTACAAAACGTCAAAAAGACGTCGTGAAAACTGCTCATTAAAATTTCTCAGAGCCCAAAGTGACGTCTCCAGATTGCTTCGTTTGTCCAATCAACAGTCCACACCCAGAGACGCTTCATTTTACTGCCATAACTGACAAAGAAAAGCAGCAAATCTTTACCTTCTTTAACGTTTTAAGAAGCTGGAACCAGACGACGTCTGACATGTTTGCGTAAAAAAAAAAAAAAAATGACAGATGAATTGTTTTGTTTTTTTGGTTGTTTTGTTTTTTTATCAACACATCGATTAATCGTTGCAGCTCTAAAGCACAGCTCATCCAGCGCACACAGCCGCTTCCATGCAGGGGCAGATACGGCTCGAAGGCTTAGCGTCTTGTTTTGAATGAACGATGCTGTGAAGCTGGCATGGTGATAGGTGGATGTCAGAGATGTTTAACGGCGGTGATCCCTCTCTTCTCCCAGACTCTCTGACCCCTGAGATGGAGAGTGACCGCAGCAGTGGAAGAACAGATGCTGAAAGGACAATACAAGGTACAGGGGCTCAGATGAGACAATAAATCTCTCTCTCTTTCTCTGGCTCTCACTCTTGCTCTCTTTCTCCCTCTGCCCCCCTTCTACCCCCACCCTGCTTTCTCTCTCTCTCTCTCTCTCTCTCTCTCTCCCTCACACACACACACACACCGCTTCAGTTTATGAACATTAGTGTTTCTGTGCCTGCTGTTCGGGCATACAGCTCACCATCTGGGCCACAGCACTAGGTCAAGATCATTGGTTTTCTGCAGAAATAATATTGTTCTTTTTTACCTGACTTTTAGTGGCTGCGATGCTTTTAGGAAACGGATCTTTGTCGCGACAAAACTCCGCACAATACGGTAGATGCAAAAGTGAAACAACCAAGCCGGAGACGGAATGAAAGAAGCGGTTTTGTTTACAGCTCAGGAAGCATTAATGAGTCATAAAACCACAAAAAGCAGTGGAATCCCCCCTTTGATAGTAATAAACGGGGCAAATCAATCCATTTTATGAATAAGCCTTGTACATTTTTAATGGTTTGTTTGTTTGTTAGCCTTGGGGGTGCAGTATGTGTTTGGGGAAGGGCGCTCCGGCGATAACCTCTGTAGACTGTCTGCTATCTGTGTTTACCCAGATACAAGACACCTTGCAGAGGTTGAATATCCTCATTATTACTCGAAACGTCTTTCCTCTAATACGCCTCAGCTGCGTCTGCTCAGAACCGCCCTTATCAGTGGGAGAGGTCCCAATTTATCCGGTGAGAGAGAGGAGAAAAAAAAAAAAACGCTCTGTGTAATTTGATGTGGAGAAAGTGGAAAATATTCATCTTTGTATGCGAGAATAAGTTGGCTCCCTTTTTAACTCTTTAATGTTTGATTAGTCTACTTGAACTGATATTTTGTGAAAGGGCAAAAAGAGAGAAAATGTACTGAGAGAAATGATGACTCCTCCTTAATTAAATGTCATTCAGTCACTGCGGGGATCTGAAACGGTTTGATGTCCAAAAAAAGGAAATCCATATGTCATCATTTAAACACAAAGATAACTTCCAGATACAGCGTAATTATAGCCCCCTATTTCATACCAAATTAGTATATTTAGCCACTTTAATTTCTTTACACTCGTGTGAAGAGCTCGGCCTTTTTTGTAGTCTAATCGTATCAAATTAAATGTGTTAAAGCTCTGCACTTACAGCGACAGCAGCCATTGTCCCGCCTAAATGTATAGTCTAGTGTTAAATGAAAACGACTTTTTTCTTTTTTGCGTGTCTTTTTCTTTTTTTTTTTTTCTTTTTTTCAAACTAATCCCTGTTAGAATCAGTGTGATGTGTGCAATTTCTCTCGATCACTCCGATCATTGCCTCAAAGAGTGGTGTGAAGGAGGGAGACTGAATAACAGGCTGCATTTTGTGTTTTTTGTTCAATTAGAGAAGCATTTGTCTGCCACCCATGTCTCCTCTGCTCTACTCCGCGAGCCTCGCTGTATAATTAACCTCGAATGGCAAAAAATGATGTTGATAAATTACACAAGCAGAAGGGGGAAAAAACAAGCCTATCACTCGCATGAAAGCCGAGAGAAATGTGTGGGTACATTCTCAACTCCGAACTGAGGGAAGCCAATGGAGGAGGAGAGAGGGAAGGAGAGAGGGAGAGAGGGAGAGAGGGGGGGAGAGAAAAAAAAAATAATGAGGGCATAATTTTAGAGAACTAATTATTTCTATTTGTCTTTTGTCACACTTCTCTAATTCTGCGATATTAACACAGTCTGTGTTTATTAATTGCTTTTACAGTGTTTTGAATCGGGTCCAAGAGGGAACGCGGCTCTTTTCACAGGCAGGCGAGCTACTGGGACTAGTACCTCGCCAGTACTGCCTGGCAACGGTGCACGCGCGAATATCTTCCCCCAGTATCTCCTCTGGTTCCCTGCCGCTTCCCACTCGATGTGTTCGGCAAGTTTACACGACCCTGTGCGCAGAGATAAAGTTCTTTGTTGCAAGATTAAACATCAAAACAGTTAAAGTGAAATTAAAATTAAATGAATGAATGTCACTGAAGCAAAAAAGACTGTAATTAATGGATCCCTTAATTGTCTTCATAAAATATTTGCATGGGCATAATTTGCATAATTTACATGTATTAATTAATCTTTCAAAGGAATTTTATGCTGAGAGAAGCCAAAAATTCCCTTTGTTTTATTTAGCATCTAATGAAATATTTATTCTCTTTAATGAACTTTTCATCTTGATTTGAATATAAAAATACTAAAGTTTTAACATATTTTAATGAGCCGCTCGTTCATAGAACAATGTGTCAAGACGTCACAGATTGTCCCAGTCACATATGCAAAGCAGATGTTTCGACATTTGCTCCAATATTTGAATGGCTGAGATTTCCTCATCAGACCTTCAGTCCTTCACTACGATCCGATCTATTGGAAGTAAAAACGCTTCCACGTCTTACCCTCCTCTCGACGACGTATGATGTGTCATCATCCGTCACAGAACCAAATTGGCTTCGTTTTCATTAACACCCCTATAAACTGCTCCGACTGTGAAGCTGGACAGGCAGGCAGGTAGACAGACTGTGAAGTGAGCATGTGATGTTTCAACTGCTTGTGCGTGCGAGTGTGTGAGTGAGTGAGTGTGTGTGTGTGTGTGTGTGTGTGTGTGTATCAACTTGTGCGTCCCGCCTCTCACTCCTGGCGCTCTCCGGCCCCGGCCCCCCTCCCCGGCTGTCTGCGCTGCGTAGCGCTGCATTCATGCTGTAATGACTTTTACACAGAACTCGCTGGTTGTTGCTTGAATAGAG
>OMLP01013732.1:0-10785 GCA_900302685.1 Spondyliosoma cantharus
TGTTCTTTTAGTTAGTTTCAGAATTTATATGAAGTAAGTTACTACTTTATGTCGATAATGCCTTCATGGCCTTCTCCAGAGAACTTCTCCAATTACCTCCCTGACCTCATAGTTGATGAAGCAGCTTTTCCATTTGCATTAGATCTGTACATGCCGAATTTCAGCATCCCAGGGTGAAAACTGTGGCTGCAAAAGGACACAAAAGCTTTTTTTGGCTGACCAATTGACAGAGCGATCCACAGAGCTGCTGGTCACAGCTAAAAAGCTTTTATTTCATAAAAACATGAAGAGATTATGTAGAGTGACAAAAGATAAACAAGCCATTGCTTCTTGTCACCGTGCTGAATGAACTTTGCTGTTGTTACATTGAACTTTTTCACTTCTCACTTTCAACACACAGAGTATTTTAAATTTGATAAGTGTTAATCAGATCAGCTGATTTCTTTGCTGATAATGATTTTCAGAAATTGTGGCATGCATCACTCTTGACTGCACACATACTCATCAGTCAGGACCTAGACTCATCAGCATCTCAGGTACATAGAATGAAACCAACAATCTATGTATTAACATGTGCCTGAATATGTACATACGTGTGTGTTGGGGTTATGCTAGCTGACTTCAGTCTTCAGTCCAAACTCTATTCATGGTTATTCTCCAAAAGAGAAAAGATCATTTCAGCCTTTGTCTTTCCTGACAGGTTTACAGTGCACAGGACCTTGAATGAACTCTTACCATGTCTGACCTACTTTTAGTCATAACGCTGCATTTGCTGATCTCAGCGATAGACCTTTTTCACAGCGCACATTTGACTCATCGTAGCGGGAAACGCACAGGTGAAAGACATTTCTGTCACATGAACCAGCAAACCAGGAGAGTGAGCCACACCAGCACCCTGCAACCAGTTCACCTCCAATCAAAGCACTGGTTATAAATTTCATTTATCACACCTGTCATACCATGACATGTTAAATTGTCTGCTGCAACAGAAGTCTACTACTTTGATGAATACAATAATCAGCAGAGCCGATGGCCAGAACTTAAAAAATGAGTTGTAAATAGGAGTGGATTTTCTTTAATTGGAGTTTATTAAACAAATGTATGCCAAAAGAAAAAATCAACAGAAAATCAACTTTTTGTATATTTATATCAAAATTGGTCATGATTTCCTTCTGTAAGACTCAATGCCCTTATGTAAACTTGTATCAGTCTCAATCAGTAATATCATGCCTCCATTAAACAATCTTCAACTTTAAGCTGTGAGTAAGTGGCACAGAACTAAGATTTCATGTCAGAAAGACACTGCTGGAGTGGAGTATTTCATTGATTCTGTACAAAGACACAAAAAATCTGTATAACGGTTTGGTGCAGCCAGGCCTTTCTCCAGTGATGGGACAGCATTGTGGTTGACTAGTTTTCAGGTGATTGGCCATCAGAAACAGCACAGCTTGTTCATATTCACCGGAACAAGGTGTTGATCCTAGAACCTTACAAGGACCTCTTAGCCTCCACTCTTTGTCCTGACCAGTCCCAGCACTGCCAAGGCAGCGTCTCCTCAATCAGTGATGCTAAGAGCATTTGTATTTGATTACAACTTTGAGGTACTTCAGATGGAAAGATTACATTTTCCTCCTCTACTGTACAGTAATCTAACAACTATAGTTACAACTTACTTCTCAGATTAAATAATACATTTACGTTGAAAAAAGACTAAGCCCTCTTGTGGCCATAGTCATAATGATGTGGCAACCTTCTTGGCTTTTGACACTTCGTAGTATGTAGGTGGGTTGTCACCTTTCGGACATCCATTAATTGGCAGCGGTTCCACTACATAGAGATTTCTCCGCCTGAGGTTCTCAGATGAGAAACCCAAGGAGGAAAAATATCCATCATATAAGAGTAAAACTTAAAAGAACTATCTTTATTCTTCTTTCCCCTACCATGATTATCTTTCGACCTCTCAGATTTTTTTCTCGAGGGGACTGAACCCTAGGTGGGGAGCTACTGGACTAAAATACTAACCAGCATATAAACGTTCTTCATCTTGACTAGCTTTAATATGATGCTGCATAATGATGCTGTCTGTTGCTGCTAGGTCTTCTTATTTGCCCCCACGTCATTTGGGAGGCAGCCTGTCCACTGATGCACACACATCCATGGAAACATGCACGCGCACGCGCGCACACACACACACACACACACACACACACACACACACACACACACACACACACACACTTGCACATTTGCAAACTGTCCTCCTTCAAACTCCTACTTCATCCTAATTCCGCGCAAAACATCTGCCACGTTCTTGATGTTTCATTTACATCGGCGGAAAAAAGAGAAAAACATCAAAGATGAACACTTCAACAATCAGCTATCACTCAATTAGCGCTTGACAATTTCTCTCTCATGCACTCCAAAAGGAATGTGCGGAGGGTGTTGGAGAGGAGCGGCAAAGTCTTTGAAAAATCATACTTTTCCCTTTATCACTTCATCTCATAGCAAAACAATTTCTTCCTATTATCCTCACAGCAGGGGGTCCACTGTCCTGTAAAGGTGTACCGTACCGCTTTATAGGCAGAGAGGAGACGGCTCTTTTCTTCTTTGCACCTTGTACCCTGGATACATTAAACAGAATCAAAGACGACATTTACATACCATTTGTGTTTCATGTTTGAGGAGTTGAGGCTGAAACAGTGCTCATCCTGTGTGAAAGTAGGGATGCTTTGACTTTCTGAACTTTTCCAGAGAAAGACACAGGAGGGAGGGATGATTGAAGGGTCGATCGAGAGGGAGGGAGGGACATTAGGAGAGAAAGTACTCTCCCAAAGTTTTTTCGCTGCAATTTTCTTTTGTCATCTTGTCACCACTTCTCCTCCTTCTTATCCAACTGTACCGCGAGCAAGTCGTAAATTAGTGACAACGCCTTTGAATGAGATTCCCCGTTTTTTTTTCCTTAGCTGTTGCCTGTAATCCAACATTACTGAACGCTCTTCATGTCTGGAGAGCTTCATTGCATACTTGACATGCTGCAAGACACATTAGCATTCATCTTTGCTTGACTGATGTATGACATGATGCGACTCCCCCAAAATGAATACAAGCTGAACTGATCAGTTTTTTGTTTGATTCATTTGGTGAACATCTCTCTCACACCTAGTATGTATCTGAGTAAAACGTGCATAGAATTCTTCTACAATCTGTTGATGATGCATCACTGCCTTCATTTTGACCAGTGAACTGAATCAACACGATGCCGCACTAACAACAGCAGTCATTTCTGAATAGACAACTGGTGGTTTATTTGCATCCTGGAGATATAAGAAATCAGCAAACTTGTTTATGTTAAACACAGTGGTCTGACCTGTCTGAAGCAGAGATATTATAAGAGAGACAGACCCCTAATGCATTTTGAATAGAAAAGTCCATAACGCCAGAGGTGGTGGATGTACTACAAATATCCCGCCCCTTCCTCTTAAAAGCCAATTGCCTGCTTTATGATCGCTGAACCTGGAACTCCATCAGCCAATTGCACTGTTGCATCGACAGGAGCTCACAGATGGGAATTATGACAGTCTCAGTTGATTCGGTTGCAGCTGCAGATGATCTTCTAATACGCATGGAGCCTTGCTGGAGTCTTTGACAAACCAAATCTACCCTATAGCGACAGCTCAATGAAAGCATGGAACAGATGAATGAGATGTACACATTGTGAAAGAATATCATCAAAAAAGCAAATTAAATTGTATGTATACTAGTATGGGAGGCAGCCATTGTCTACACAAAAGTCACTGCAAACAAACGTTGTGACTGATCCTATAGAAGTCAAATGACACACTCATCAGTTACTGATAGGATACTTTATTGTAAGTATCACACAGTATATGTACGAAAGCTACTGCTGGCAATGAGTCGGATGAAGACGTTGGTCATTTTAAACACCTTTCACCATGAATAAATAAAATTTACAAAAAGGCATTTTCATTTTCTACAGACCCTACAGTGTGCCTCAAATCATTTTGAAAGTACATTTTAAAGTTTTTTTTTATTGAGACCATATAGGCCATGGGGGTTGGATGGGGTTGCAAGTCATATACAATCAAAAGTTGTTATCAGCAACTGAAAAGACGATGGGCCGTGGAAATCCAGAGGCACATCAGGCCATAATTCAAGACAAAACAACATATTTCATAACCTGTGAGACTAAAATTAACATTCAACCATTTCTTACATTTTTTTCCGCTGCGTGAATATGGTGCAACTGTATACGATCATTGCGAAAGACCCAGCAACGCTTCTCCTCCATCGCCTTCATGTGCGTGAAATACGTCTGCCTTGGTGTAAAGGCCTGTTCGTTGTCATTAACACTTCGTATCAAACACCCATAGCAGGGTTTGGCTACTCATGAAGAACTGTCTGGGATTCCATATGATCAAACACAGTCACGCCTCTCACAGCAGGAGATGTCCGTGTCTCCTCGTAGACGTGACTCGTCTCTTATGATGCGATCACGCCCCGTCCTGTGTTGCTCCCCAGCGGCCTTGGTGTTATTTTAAAGCCTGTCATTTATGAGCTGGTGCTCTACATTCTCCATATGGAGTGCGCCGCTATGTTTACATCCCTCCAGCTGTTTGTGGATGGACGTTCAACATCAGACGGTTGCACAGGAGTTCCCCTTCAGTCCTGTATTTGCCTTATATAAATAGTGCATTTGAATGGGCAGCGCCACTTTTAAACTTTCACTCGACAGATGAGGTGGTGTGCTTCATGTGATTTAAATAAGGGTGTAGTTCAGGCGTATACTGTAGACATACTTTGCAGATTCAAAGTAGAAAATTGTTCTCCAAGTTTTGGCAGCTACACTCCCTGGCCGCATTAACAAGTTAATGGCCTCCCATCCCTCAGTGAGGTATGAAGCAACCTCCGGACACAGATGCATATGAAGTCTTATTTGTATTGCTCAAAATTAACAAATCACATTGTGTCAGCTTTACAATCTGTACAGCGCAGGACACCGTCTGTCCTCAGACTTCGAATCGAGTAAAGAAAAAATCCCCCCCAAAAAAACCTCTAAAGAGTGTGGATCCAGGAGGACAACTGAGCAAGTTGGATTTCACCAACAGGCGCCCGAGTCACATGACCTCCTCTCCAGCATGGTGATCTGGAAGAGGACATTCAACATGAAAAATATCTATCTATCGGATACTTATAAGCTTGCTGACTGTGACTCAACCATTTCTCATAGCGCTCGTCTTCCTTGAGCCTGAGCTCCTCTTTCTAGCATCTGTGTATTTCTTCGCTTTCTGCCTCTGGTTGTCCAGATTCATCAACCTCTGCCTTTTCCACTGCTCTCTCTGAGCTCGGGTCGTTGGTCGAGCCAAGTGACCAGAGCAGAGGATTTGTATGAGTGTGTTCCACAATGAGACATCATAGTTAAATGCTTTACAGCAGGAAAATGGAAAATGCATTGAAAGACTAATGTGATAAACATTGTTTTCAGTGGATTATCTTCCTTCTGATAATCTGATCGCCCTCCTCCGTCTCTCTCTTGCATGTTCTTGCTCTTTGTAATGAGGTCTTGTAGCCATTCACTGAGCGATTTCAGAAAGTGTCTATGACTGCTCTTATCTATCTTTGGCTCTTCGAGCTCTTCCATCGTGTCGTCTGCAAGATCTGCAATATCTTCAAATTTATCCTGTCCTCCAGTCTGGATACGGCCTTTCCATGTTTGATGCAGGTTTTGCAGTTTCTGCAGATCTTCTTCCGTCTGCTCAGGCTCTTTTTTCTGCAGCGACGGTGTGCACGTCTTCCAAGTGTCTTCCTTCAAGTCCATCTCAGCTGTCCCAAAATCAGCTTTAGGAAGATAAAACTCCACGTCAGAGTGCACAGTGGGTATGATCTTCTTTTTACTAGGTTTCACCTCCCTTGGCATAGAAGAGTGGACTCGCTCTTCTCCTAGCTTGCTAAAGAAAGATCAGCAGGTGGTTCCTCTTGACAAATACTGCTTAATACCAAACTGAGGCGTAAAATTAAGTACAACTTTGATTACTTGAAATAATCTAATCATGAATCAGGTAATCCTTGTCAATGGGGTCATTAGCTTCATTCATTAGCAGAGTTATCGGCTCACCAAAAGCTAACTTAGGTTTAAAGGGAAATTTTGGTATATTCTGACTGACAAATTACCTTGTGAGTTTTGAGAGAGAATATATCTATATCTATAAATATCTCTCTTGTTTAAATGTGTTTAATAGGAAGTGATTGGTCTTGAAGCTTAAATTTATCCTTTTTTGAATGTAGCACATTATGACCACTTCTACATTTAGATGTATTTGGCCGGTGAAACAAAATATGTCTTGAACAGTCTACAGCCGTGGATTATATAGATCTAATGATACCAGTACTGTACATCCATATCCTTCCAATTGTTTTACTTGATATCTGTGTTGATTTATCCCCAATAATAATATAATCCCTTTTATCAAGAATCAGCCTCAAAATAGACTGTTATTGAGATTCACTACTGTCATATGCTATATTTAATATACAGTACTGTAGTGTACAGAAGCAAATTAAGAAAATATGTGGAGACCAATGTCAAAATAAAGCCGCAATTTGGTTTTCTAATAAATGTGCACTTTATTTGCGCTTTATCGTTAGTAAATACATATAAATAATATTGGATTTTTTCAGTTTTGTTTCTCCAATTTGAACTGGCTTATAAAGTAACCTAGTAAACAACACATAGTACTATTGATAGCGAACTGTTAGCTACAATAAATATTTCATTTCACAGACCACAATTACCACCTCATGCTCATAAGGCTCCACACTCCAGGGATGTTGCAGTTCACATTCATGTATTGTAGCCCTTAAGGGATTCAATTCAAGGTATTAACTTAATAGCTCATAGTGTAATGGAAGTGATATTGACATGTTATTCCAGTGAATAGTTTGGGTGAGGTCTGAGAGGTTATGAGTATGGGTTGGACTGTGAACATGTTGACGGGTGTTGCGGATGATGTGATCCCTCCCCATCACCTTCTTCCAGCACTCACAGGAAAGTCCTTGCTGTGATATGCTTTATCAGGTCTTGCTCCAAGGTATGAACACTCATGTCAAGCAGGCAAACCAGTGACATTCAGAGACATACGAGATATTTCAGGGGCAGTGTCTCAGGGAAAGGAGAGCACACCACACCTCCACAGTACACCACTGCTTATCGAACTACACATTAATTAATTAAAATAAATGGTATAGAACAATAAAATAGTGTGTTTGCATGTGTTCCCTTTAAACCTCCCATCACTGTACACTTTTGTCTGGCAGGCAGTCACCCGGGAAAAGGGAGGTCAACTGGTGATCCATTTCTATATTCGACCAAATTATTAATAAACTTACATTTCTGTCCTGTGTTGTTAATTATGTGACTTTGAGGAAATTGGAAACAATCCAGTTGTCTTTGCAACAGCAGTGCCATCAATAGTAGCGCTTGGTAATGGTCAGGGGAAAAGTTGTCTGCGTCCAAGATATTTTATTACAAGATGAATTGTGCACTGATGCACTGATGTGTAAGTTGGTGAAACAAACTCCCAGCTGGAAGGCAGCAATACATATTTTCAGAGTCATTTTAATGATCACTGTTCATTTGAATGTTTATTGTCCAAGTTTGAAGTCCTGTCAACACAGACTGTGAACACCACATGCGCCGAGCCTCTCTGAAGTCTCACATGCTGCAAGACCCCAAATAAAGCTGCTGTTTCAACTGCAAGCACAATGTTAATGTAACTTTGACAATAATGAATAAAGAATGACGTGCACTGAAATGGCTCACCCACACCATCTGACACTTTTCAAGTTTTTGCACAGCAGATATTTTGACTTGTAGCAGGAAAAGCGCAGGTTTGACTAATAGTGAAGTGAACCAAGTGGACAGCTGTAAGTAATTACCTCTGTACTTTCACTGCTATGAGCCGTCAATATTTCTGTAGCCAACAGGCCTACAGTGGAATACAATGCACAGAAAGCAGTGGTTGTGTGGATGAGACAAAATGATTCCCACCCAAACCTGTGCATCTGAGATGATGCTCCTGACATGAAGGCACTCTGACCTTGAGCTGGTTGCTGCACTGTATCATCCCGAGTATCCAAGTCTCACTTACATTATTAACATATTCTGTCTAAGTTTGAAATGGCCAGTTTCTCTCGCACTGTAGTTCATTCTGTGTATGGAAGCCCAGAATGTTCAACATTAAATGAAAAAAACCCCAAAATAAATAATCATTCCGATGGATACTTTGATAACATGGTCCAGAATGAATGCTACAACTACTACAAAGATTTGTAACAAGTACTTGATAACATGACCTATAACAAGGATAGTACTGCTACAAGGATGGACAGTAACTAAAAGTTATGTAATGACAGCTGTAATAACATGAAGTGTAATGAACACCAGGATAATAGACCAGGAATAGTACATATCCATATATAGGATCATAACATAATTTATATGTAATACATAAATACATACATACATATAACATACATAAATGAATTAAAGATTTGTGTAACAATGAAGAAATTATTAAAAATACTCTGCTAGAATGAATATGTTTCTATTAGCAAGGCATCGGACTCCAACACCTTTTACATTACACGATGTGAAAGGTGTTGGTCATCATGACAAACCAAGTAGCCATCACCCGACTATACAGTTCATCTCATTTTGAGCATTGTTTTTGTTTTGGTTTGGTTTTTAGGGCCCACATCCTTATCCTATCCTTCTCAGCAGTTGGTGGAGAGAGACAAAACAAAATTGAATGTTCAACCAACATTTCATAGGATGAAGTAACTGATGGGTGAATAACTAGATAACAGGTCATGGTTTACAGCTTGTTGTGTTGCCTCCAAGTAGCCAAACAAAATCAATGAACCCAGGTCTAGAGAAGAAGCCCACGTCGCGTTTAATATCTGGCACTGTCATCTGAATGTCTGTTTGGCACCACCTCTCCCACCATGCACATGGGGCATGCTTCTTGCTGAGAGTAAGTGGAGGCAAAATGTCCGTCATGTGCAGCTGCACCTGCTGTGCATCCACAGTCACCTTGACTCCTCTGTCCTCACACACTTACATTAGTCCTCAGTCAACATTAGCTCACTTAAAGACTCTAACCCTCCACCCTCCGTTTCCACTTTCCTCAGCCCCCTTCTCCTCCTGGTATTTAGCCTCCCTGTCTTCCTCTCTCCTTCCATCCTTCCCTCCACGTTCCTGCACCTTTTTTTTTTTTTTATCTCTCCCTCCTTCCCTCCATTGCCCCCCTCAGGTTTAATGAAGTCTGCTCTTGTGTAATCTTCCTGCGATCGGGCCCTCTCACCTCCCCTCTCTGACTCAGGTGTGTCCTCCAACAGAGAGCCATTGTTCTCCGGATCCTCCGCTGAAGCCTGCCTGGCACAAGCACACACCTGCAACCAACAATGATACCTTTATTCACCTTACACACACACACACACACACACACACACACACACACACACACACACACACACACATACACGTGAACTCTTCCAAGACATGCCGACATGCAGAGGAACGAGCTCTCTGACAGCATTTTGAGTGCAGAGGGTTTGAAATCACCTCCCGTTATCTCCGGCGGAGGAATGAAAAGAGAAAAAGTAGCCGGGTGAGGGAGGAAAAGAGAAGAAATATCTGAGAAAAAATATCACAGATAACATGGCCAAGTTGTTGTTTGCACATGCTGGGGTCATGTTTGATTACATCAGACAGGGGATCAGCTGGGCCGGTGCACGGAGGAGGCAGGAGGCCATTGATGTTTAGTGCATATTAGTGGCCGAGTCATAACTCTATTAGCATTCTCTGGCTTGTAGTTTGGTTTCACATGCACTCAGGCGATACGTCTCAAAAATCAAAGGTGAGCTCCACTGCACAAAAGCAAGACGGGGGGATTTCCAATACACCTGCTGCAGTTTATGTTTAGGAAAATGGTCAACTAATCCTCTCTTTCCTGTGTCTACCACCGAAACCTGAAGTCTGCACCTCAGGGTAGAGAGGGGGGAAGGGACGATGACGACAGAGGCAGAAGGGAGAGAAAAGAGGGGACAGAATAAGGGAAAAGGTGAAAAAAAAAATAGGGGGGAAAGGACACTGCACAGGAGCTAGGACAAGATAAAGGGAAAAATAAGCGGTAACAGAAGAAAGGAACGGGCTCTGTCTCTTGTAGCTGACATGTCACATCAGCATCACCTGTTAACGGGTGCAGGCCTGCAGGCAGGCTTTTCAAGGTCTCAGATATCTGTGTGTGTGTGTCCGTGTGTGTCAGAGAAAGACGGAGTCAGCTCCCGTTGTGATAAGATTTCACCTTTACCGTATACAGTAAACACACCGTCTTGCCGGAGGATGACACGCAGACACCAGCCTCTCCACCCGTCCCTCAGGTTAGACGGTGAGTGTGTGAGGTGCGTTTTTTCATCTCACAGCTGCACTGATCTCAAAAGGCAAGACACCGTCCCACAAGGCCGTCGCCCGCGTGTGCGGAACAGTGGCGCTACAGTACGCTGGAGTGTTGTCTGTGCGAGGGAGTGACTGGGGTTAAATTAGGAGATTTGCTTCAAACCAAAAGAAGTTCACAACCTCAGCTTTCCAGCTCCAGTTCTTTGCCTGAACTCCAATTTGTGGTGGGAACACTGTAAAGTTGTGAAGTATTTTGAGAATAATCTAAGTGGGTTATGTGACTCTCTGACGTTGGAACATGGGGGAAAGGG
>OMLP01013735.1:0-11231 GCA_900302685.1 Spondyliosoma cantharus
CAGTCCGCTGCCGGCAGGTCCAATAGGATCTGATCGCACCTCTCCCCCTCGTAGCCTTCGGTGCACTCACAGGTGTAGGCCGGCTCCTTCTCCTCCCCGCTCTCGCTCCGGCTGCAGTTTCCATGGAGACAGGGGCTGCTGGCACACGGGTCTGTGAAAAACTGAAAATAACGGAGAAAATAAATAAAAACAGGAGGAGTCAGAGAGAGAACGGGAACAAAACATTATTATCCAAGTGTGTTTTTTCACCAGCTGCACTGCTGTCCTCGACACTGTCTCAGCACCTTTCCATTGTCACCTTTTTACAATGACAGCTAACAATGTCAACCTGGGATTCAGCCTGGTTTTAAAAGGGCTCAATGAAGAAGAAAGCGTAGAAGTGGTTCAAACTCCCAGTGATCATTTCCCTCTTTTTATGCACCTCAGCAACTTCTTTTATGGCTCTCTGACTCAAAAAAATTGTAACGGGGCTGTATCTTGTACTCACACCTGCAAACGCACATGCACACGCACACACACGCGCACAAACATGGTTTCCCTCGTCATGCGGCAATGAAAAAAATGCACCCTGACAGCCTCCTTCATGCTGGTTTCCCCCATCAATAATTGATCATATTTGGAGGATAACACTCCGGTATAGATGTTGAAGGTGAAAGAGGACAAAGCCTAGCTTACGGAGCATACTGCCTGACACCGTGTTGCCTTTTGCTTGGCTTTGGGAGCCTCCTTAGGCTTTAAGAAACGTCTATAATTCCGCAGCCTCTTAATTTTTGGCAAATTCTCTGCAACAACCTCAGGTATCTGCAGCTCCAGCTGTCCGATTTAAATGCGTTCAGATAAGAGTTTGAATAAAAAGACAGAGAGAAACAACAGAGAATGCGAACAGAAGGATGGTAATGATGCTGGTACCAGATCCCCTGGCGCATGGAGACGTGCATGTGAATGTACATGTGAGTGTGTGAGAGAGAGGCTGCGTCATTAACAGTCCGCTCTCAACGACCGAGTCACAGCTCATTATTGCTAATCTCTGTCGGGTTTTTTCCTTTTTTTTTGTACTCGCGACGCCTCTATGAAACTCTCTCTGTGCTGTGAGGAACAGCAGTCCCAACAGTCCCAGCAGGCCACCACACACAGTCTGCTGCTCTTATCTCCACTAGGGATTGAGTTTATCAACCTCAGGGCAGCAGCGTGTGCTTGTCTGGGTTAGAGGAGGAATTAGAGTCCAGCTCGTGACCTTCTTCATCTGTCATTCCTGGTTTCTTTTGCACCCTAACAGTCTCCACCCGGGCTGTACAGACTGTGTTCGAACAAGGCACAGAGAGCAACACAACGCGTCTGATGAAAGGGCAGAACAGTACGATCTGAAGTCTGCAGCATAAACACAGTGGCACTATTATCCCAATAACAATGAATGCAATTTTGTTTAAATTCATTGGCACATGATATCTCCTGTGTTGTGTTGTCTTGCTTTAAACCCTCCACGGCCACTTTATTAGGTTCAGGTAATTTCTATAAATTCACAACAGCGGTCAGTTAGCAGTGTTTTAATGGACTGCATCATATAGAAATGTGTTTCCACCCTCATGTTTGTAAAAGGGGAAGACAAAGCATTTGAAATACCTCTCAGTGTGATGCAGTCCAGTTGAACATCACCGCAAACTAAAACCTCAATAAAAAAAAACACATTATTATCTTCAAAAAAGTAGGATTAATGGCTCAGCTGTTGAACATGATTGCATGCGATTACATTCTTCTGATAGTAGCACTGTGTGACAATTGTGTGACAATAAACAATGTTTTTAATTAATGTTTAAGTGATTTATCAAGCAAAACTGACGAACATTTACGTCAACGGTGAAGGTTTGCTGCTTTTGTTTTCATATCACTGTACACTGACTTAATTAAGGTTTGTTGGCAGCAATTGATGAAGACATCACCCTTTAAAGATATCATGTGTGCGTTACATGCTTACATTATCTCAAATATTTCTAATAGTGTTTGTGTGGTGGTAGTGTTTGTTGTTAGTTGGTTCAGTGTTTGATTAAATGCCAGTGGGTGTCGAGGCTACTATCAATTCAATTGTATTATTTAGATTATTATTATATTTAGATGAGTAATATCATAAACTGTACTGTAGGTCTGTCAGAGATTCAATATGCCCTACACTCTCATGTTCCACACCCACACAGGTGTTTTCACTTGTTCGCCTGGTTAGGCCTCTTTTCAGGACACTGGAGGTTATATGAACTTTACCCTTTAAAGTCTTTAAAAGTGTGGTTTATCTCACAACCATAACTTCTAACTTGGTGGCAGAACTATTCCCTGTATGTCACATTCTCTGCGGTGCCATTAGTATTCATGTATTAAGGCCTATCTTCCTGCAAGATGTTGCTTATTATTCTCCGGCACCTAACAGCTCATCTGCCCCGGGCTACGGCAAAACCATGTGAATCAATTTCTCCTAAGCAGCTGATAATAACCTACATTAGTCCCTTTATCTATATTCCCACACGGAGCAACAAACAGAACGAAGAAATCCTCCGAGGCTAAATGAATTGCTTCACAAGGTGCTGTGATCTATTTGCTAATTTGGAATAGCTGCCCCGAGGAAAGGCGGATCAATACGGCCGGATGGGGGGAAACGGCCACGCTACTTAAGTTGTTGGCATCATCAATTCAATCTGGTGGAGGGGTTGGATGAGTCTGTTTCTGTGAACATGCCACATACACACACACACACACACACACACACACACACACACACACACACACACACACACACACACACACACACATACACATACACATACACATACACACACACACACACACACAATGAAACAAACTGCATGAGATCACAAAGGGAATAATCTCAGCTGCAGGCTCATGCATTTGAAACATCATAACTTAAACATAAAACTCAGCAAATGGATGATTTAATTTAGCAGAGAACACTGAACCTGTGACCACTGTGTTACATCTCAGTATCCACACTGGTAACACATTAATAATGGAAGTGAAAAAGGTTAGACATACACAAATGGCTGACTCAGCCTGGTGTGAATGCCCTTTTTTCATAACTCCAGCTGAAAGTTTTTTTATTGAGTTCAGCTGCTACTAAAACTCTGAGTGTGCAAGATCGAGCGCACTGAACAATGCTTTTTGTTTCAGGAGCTTGTTTATCTGCACACCTGACATCCTGACATCCTCTGACAAAGATGTTGATGGTGACCTGCTGTCACGTTTTTTTTATTGAGGATTCTAACGGCTTCTTGACAGGAAAGGAAATGTTCATAGCCTGATGATGCAACCAACAGAATTAATGCACCCTGCCTCTGAGCTGTAGCTTTATTAAAGGTGCAGTGCGTAATAATTTTCATTGGAAACATTCAAAAATGTACTAAAGTAATCCAACCAACTAGCCTTGGCCTGGCCTGGCCTGGTCCAAAGCTCCCGTGCTCACAGTCTGGACTACCAGCTCCATTGCTATCTGAGTTAACTTGCTAGTGGTAGCTAATGGTAGCAGCATTTAGCGCATGAAAATGCAACCACTTATGTTGTAAGAAGGTTTAAATTTTACTTTTAATAAGAAACACATTATCAATGTCCTGATAACCGTTCAGAAAAAAGAAGCCGTATAATCCGTTCCATCACTTATGGCGTTTGCCACTGTTGTGCTAAAGTGTTCAAGGCATTAAAGACTGTTCATTTGGGCTACAGAGTTGGTGATTAATGAGACAAACTTTTATTAGATAGGAAGGCTGCCAGAAGTGTCCTTGAGCAAGTCATTACCATAAATCCAGCCCAGCAGATCTGAAGCTGCCCTTTGACCTCTGAGAGAGTGAAAAGAGAATTTCCCCACACAGATTAATAATTGTGACAAAATTGTGTGCCTGCTAGCTTCTTAATATGACTCCACACTGGGGCTGAGATGAATTATTCTGCAGCCTGCAGAAGGTGTATGTGGTAAACTGAAGTGGGTGGTGATAAACAGCGGCCAGCGATGTGGTGTAATGATTTTCTCCACAAAACATGCGCTGCCAACTTTTCAAGAGCTCAGAAAAACAGTCTTGTTTGTAGCCTGGACATGATTGAGCAGTATGTAATCCTTCAAATAAAGCTGTAGAGCGATCAATAGCCAGAGTTACGAGGTTATGAGATTCTAGTTTGTACTGCCTGAATCTGCCCAGGAAAACAGCTCAAAAGCTGCATGTGCAATGTGTTTTTTGCTAGTCAGGTACTTGGTGAAGGCTACACCTTTGCTAAATATATATATATATTATGTTTGGTGTACTTCTGGACTGGTTCTGTTCCTTACAGTTTGGGGTTTAGGGAAATCGTTAAACTTTTAAGAAACAGTCTGGGTTATTGAGGAAACTGTTGCGCCTTTTTGATGTAGAAGAACATGCACAGAGCCCTGAACTCAACTCCATCCAACACCTCTGGGACAAACTCAAAAACTGACTGGAAGCCAGACTTTATCGACCAGCATCAGTCTTGGACCTCGGTAATAACAGCAAGTCCCTGCAAAGAAGGTACATTATGTGCACATTCAATCCCAGTGGGTTTCAAGTGGAGCAAGATGCCTCAAAGCAGATTTATCACCTGAATCTGCAGCTCCCCTCGTCTTACCTGGTTTTCAGCTCATTGTTCAACTGTCCAGCCCAAAACTTTACTGTTGTAGGAAACTGTTCTCAGCGAAAAAGGGTCTAAAAGCACACCGGACATGACCTGCTCAGCATTTAACTATTAATTAACGCTAAAGGACCTCAATGCAAAGCGTTGCTGGTCGTGGTTTTATTGAAGAGGGTTCTTCTCTGAACGGGAATATCAGCGGCAAAGTTCAATGAGCACCTGTGAACCTACAGGCCTGATGGAGCTCAAGCCATCAGCCGCTTCATAACAGCTTTAACTGAGCGCTCCGTTTCACCAGTTTATCTGCCACTTACTGTTTATGGGTGACTCATCTGAGTGGTGGGCCATAATACCTCAGGGGTTCACGTTAATGGCCGGGTCGCTCAGCTAATCACACACACAAAATTAGTTTTGAAGGGCAGTCATGACTCATACAAAAACACAATAGACAAACAGTTTCATATGAAGGGACCGCAGGAAAGTACTGCAGTGTGACCCCCTACAGCTTTATCAATACTTTATTTGGACTTCATAGCCTCCTCCTAGCCTCCACACGTGTCTGAATCCCACAACAACACACACAATCACAGGTAAAAACGAGAGCGTGTGTCTCCTTGAGAAGCCGATATGGACACTCAGCAGTTCGCCTGAAATTGTTCTACAGCTCCTCTATAACGATCAAGATGTGTTGCCATGGTTACAGTAGCTAGGTAACGTGAGAGCAATTAGCACAAAGTACAGCATGACAAGTGTGTTTGTGCGTGTGTGTGTGTGTGTGTTTTCACGCCCCCACCACACCTGTTCTCCACACATACAGTATCAATATTTGCCCCAAAATGTCCCATAATCAGAGAGACGATCCATCTTACAATCCACTTAAATCCTCATCTGGGCTGTTTATCACCATTTTGCCTCCCTCAGTCAGGCTGATAGCAGCTCCCTGCTGTGGAGGGAGAAAAGATACAGAGAGAATTTGCTTAATCACTCTCTCATGAAAACACTTGCCTCTCTGTCCCTGCAGGAGCTCAGAGAGGCTAGATTTGTTTCGTCAAAGGATCCCGCAGAGATGAAGGGACACGTATTGGTTCCTCGGTAACATCTGGACGAGCGCGTTTACTGTAATCCACGGATGCCACGGTGTCTGCTGGTGAAGTTTAAACCCTGACCGCACAAAATCTTCAGTCACTACCCTCCACTGAATGCGAGCTGCAGCTTTGAAGTCAGTAACCATAATTACTTCCAGGAATAGTGTGCATTGTTCGAAGAGAGTCTTCTTTGCTTTCTTTTTCTCACCAGTGTCAGCTGGGAGAGCGATTGCATCACAGCCATCGACGTGAGAAGAGTTTTTCTTGTGCACAGATGTAATCAGACTGGCTTTCTGAACTTCACTTTTCATGCGGACATACGCAGTTAAAATGTACAGACTGAAAGCCAATACACTGACTGACTGATTGTTTCTGATTTGAAAGAGAAGAAGAAAAGAATGGGGTGAGAATGTAGACTCACAGATACAGTATTAATTGACTAATCGCCACGGCATCTCTGTGATTTGGGGTCATTTTTTGTTTTTTCTTAAGGTTTTTTGTGTTTTCCACGTCTTTTTCCCGGTCGAGAATTATGAAGACTGCATTGGCAATTATAAATGAAAGTTCTGACAGCATTTTGGGTGCAAATTCAGGAGGCTCGTCAGAAGAGCGAAATCTCGAAAGATGATTAGATGGATTACATGCATGGCAGCATGTGGTAAGGAACATTTTTCTATCTTTCAACAGGCTCACCAGTTATTATTATATTAAAAATATCCATATCTACCCGTTGTGCTGCTCCAATGAGGGCTCCGGTGCGATCGATCAGGAACATCATGTCAGTAAATTCGAGTTAAAACACAGACTTCGCTTATCACGTGCGAATGCGCCTCACGAAACACAGACGTGGTGGGATCATTTCTAAATCACTTGAGGTCCCCAGGTAACACTAGTCCCGTGCGAATAGGGCTAAAGTTAAAAATTAATTTGACTGAGAGCACTTTCTTTTTTCTAGAGATATCGCAATGATAACATGTCATCCCTACAGCACTCTATCTCCGGTAAGTATTTAGTCAAATCTAACGTATTGGATCCATTTAAATGTTGCGATGTCGATCTGTTTATACTACCGAAAGAAACACTATCTGCACAGTGTGTAATGCAAATGAATCTGTGTGCATCAGTCTGTTTTTTCCTTTTGAAGCTAGCTACACTCGAGCATGGCAAGAAAAATGTATAGTGTGCAGCGTTGCCACTTTGACTTTCATTATTGTTCGCAGCAGGGTAAACCGACCTTTGTTCTATATGTTTGTGGTGCTGTAGTGGTGCGAACCAATCACAGCCTGACCTGAAACATAATAAATGGCAGTGTTTGAAATTCAATTGAAATCCAGTGGCCGTCTAACACTTTGAAGTTTCCATTTCTGGTGCGTTTCAGCCGCGACTGTCTGCTCATAGAGGTTAGTGGGTAATTACATTTTTTTCACCTGGTGCCATTTTGAATCAGTAAGATGGATTGTCTGTGCTAAACATCATCCAGGCATTCATCAAAGTGCTTATTCTGAAGTTTCATCAGCAGAACTGTACGTTTACCCACGGATGTGGGAACTAGGGGTGCTGAGGGTGCTGTCAGATTTACAAGAAGGCCCAAATAATTAATAATTTGACAGAAACAGCACTTTATAAAGTTTTTACCAACTCAACAATTCACAAATTTAGTGATTTTATAAGGGGAGTCTGGGGAATTTCTCTCCCTCTTTATCTATGAATGTCTATGAATGTCGCACACCATCAGAAATCTGGTCTATCATTTCTTTTCAATCACAGTGTTTCAGGCTATGATGAGGCCGTGTGCCGCCTTCAGTCTGACTATCAGCAGCAACTTCATGTGTCTACAAGGGTCTTATATTTCATGTTTTACTAATGAGAGACGTAGTTAAAAATTGATGCTGATCTGATCTAGATCCATCTTTCTTTTTAAGACGGAGTGTGTACATGTCAAGCGTTCGCTGTTTGCTGAATTCGAGGCTACCGAGAGAAACTGGAGCATCTCTCTGCTCCGCGTTACCTCAGAGATGCTGAACAAATATCAAGAGGGAAAAAAAAAGGCAGGGGGGAGAGTACAAAGCTGCAACACACAGGCCACGTACTTTACAACGCACACACAGCTATAACTACATTACTCTCCACGGATCGACAGCTGCGAAACACACTGCATCACCACGGTGGGCAGGGAATTACAAGCGGAGCTACAACAGCCAAGGAACAAATACTCTGTAATTATATAATCAATCACACAGCAATTAGCTAGATGAACCGAATTAAACTTTCATATAGCCAGCGGTAATTTTTATCTCGAATGTGCAGGGCTTAATGAGCACCCGCAATCCAGCTAAAACAAAATATTTAATTCATGATAGTGACAAAATAATACTTGAAAATCATTCCTAAATAGAGCCATTTCCCCCCCGCAGTCTCCTACTCTTATGAGGTTTGAGCCCTGGGATGTGATCTGATTATACGAAGGCGAACCAAAAACAGATCCAGAAATTAAGTCAGTACATTCAGAAAACCACGAAAAATTGCCGCTGGTACGTAATTAACTGTACCAATCAAGTGTAAAATGTGCTGCTGTCAAAATATGTGTGTGTATGCAAGTACTGCACACAAGTTTTTTGTGAGTTTGGATTTTTTGCATCACAGTAAAATGTTGCTCTTTCCCAGAGTGTGTCCCTGCTTTATGAGCGGAATGAGTCGGGATTTAAACGCAGCCAAGCAGGAGGAAGTGGGCCAAATGAAGCATAAAATAAAGCAAATAAACCGAAGAGCGAGGAATCAACAAAGCAGAAAAGTGGTTCAGACTGTGGTTGATGAAGACACAAGACACAAGCTTTTCTGGATACCAAACAGTCTGCAGCCAAGAAGGAAGCTTTCCTCTAATTATGAGACACACGGGGCTCTGTGGAAATCACAAGCAAGGATTGGTCGACCCCAACAGAAACAATGAAACTGTGGAAATGTGTTCTATGGATTTGCTCAGTCAAACTGTCTCATACTGCAAAGTGACTACAAGCTCGTCAATGGAACAAGCTCAGTCTGAGGCTTTTTATGTAATTCTCACATCATGATGCAAGACTGTGTCAAACATTTCTATCCTTGGCAGCAAAGTGACGGTTTTGTTTGCAAGAGGATCAACATTTTTGCAAGCGAGTCTAATCTCTCTTCCTTTCCATAACACAAAGGCCTGACAGGAAACCAGCTGAGTAACTGCTTAAGTGTCGAATAAAACTGAGAGACTCGATGAGACACTGCAAATGTGAATGTTTTAGGATCCCGTACGTTTTAATTTCAAACTCTGTGAGCAGCTAACACTGTGGTTTAGTTCTTAAGTCTCTACTGTTGATGAAATGTGAACAAATGCAGTGACACTGTCGGAAAATGTCACTTCACGTCAACCCCAAGGGCATTTTGACATAGTGACTTGAAACAAACACAGTTTCTGAAAATGAAAATTTACTAAACGGCTGAAAAATTAAATAAACTAAATAGGCTACATTTCACCACCGTGTCATAACCAAGATGGCTGCTGTGGTAAGGTTGCTTCCCTTCGACCAAAAAGACAATCCACTGTACTAGACAGCTGCACTTAATACGGATAATTTTAACATCAAATGACATTAAAAGGCAGGCAAGACAAAACTCTGAAATGGGAAAAGGCCTAGATTTAGCATACAAGACAAAAAAAAGAACATTGGATGAGAGTCCTCATTAAGACAAACTTTATATTCCATAAAAACGTTGCTGGTAATTAGCATATAGTGTATAGTTTTGGTTGAAGAGGCTGTGTTACACCCCCCTCAATGTAAGAAGTGGATAGAGACATTGACTGACCTTGTTTAGCTTCTGTAGAAATAGTTTAAGGTCACCTGGCCAGCTGTTGTCGGCACCTGTGACCATATCAACTCAATAATTTTGAGAAACAGGGTAATGTGGTATTTAAGCAATATCCAGTCATTATCCCAGGCAGACATTATTATTGTTCTGATTTATCACCCTAATCAGTCAGAAATCCACCCAGCATGAAACCCCTCATGATCCAGCTTCATCACGTCTGCTGTCAGCACAGACACAACTTAAAGAAACCGTTTGAGACACGCAGCCGGAGACTCTTCTCATTTCTGTCCCGGTCATGAATGAAGGAGCAGGTGATTGGTAGGATGTACTCCACTTTTACTCTCTTTTAAAATGTGCAGGATGTCACAGAGACAGGATTGTTGGACGAACAATAAAGGCACAGATATCGTCAAACAACATTTTAATCGTTTAAGCCTTGGAGTGAAACTGAATAATTGTGTTGTTGTCTTGGGACTCAGGCTCATTAAAATATATTAATGCTCTTGTCATAAGAAAAACCAACAGAAACAGATCAGTGACCCATTTTAAAGGACTGTGCCTTTTTTAAGAAACATCACTAAAAGAAAACAGGCCACAGGCCTTTAGCAGACAGAATCAAATCATTAACGGAGAGGAGAGGGACAGCTGTCAAGTGATATAAGAGCTGGGGTGCAAACAAGGCTATTGTAAGTATTTTAATAAAGAAATATTACAACCAAAAATCTTGAGAAAAGGAACACAGAACATATCAGTCGACACTTTAATGATGCCCGCTGGGAAACTGAGAATGAAAATAAAGATTGAAAAGCTTTTGTTGTTGTTGTTTTGTCAGCATGATTTGTAATGCTGTAATATTGAAAATCAAAAAATGGTACAAAGAGAAAATGAAAAGACGAATGACCCACATGCCCATGCCTTCTTTTGGGTCGAGCGCAGTGGAACAAGTAGTCTAATATGTTGGCCCAGTTTGTTCTGTTCTGCTCTGCAACTTCAACATCAAAAGAAATCAGTTTCTACTTGGTTGTCTTCACGAGTGCGGTTCCAAAAGGGCTTCAGTTGTCACTGACTTGTATAAATCATGTATTCGATCACATTGTAAGCCATTTTGGGCTGGAAGTTAAACTGGAAGGAAGAGTGTCAGCTGTCGGTTCTGCCATCTGTGGGATGATTGACAAGTCTCAGACAGAGCTGAAGCAGGAAGACGAGGTGATCTCTGACAATGAACAACTGATCGAGAGGTTAAAGCTGCAGTCATCTGAATTCCTCATATCAACAATAGACTTGTGTGTGAAAACGGGTCGGTCAAAGTGTCAAACCCGCACAGATTTATTATCTTTTCGATTAGTATTTTGGTTTTCCAGACCACAATTCTGCAACATGACTCCAAATCAATGCTAATGTTTTGATTCATCTCCTATTCTGTCCACAAGGTATTTTCAGCTTGTTCCACTGACCCCGAGTGGCAAAAAAAAAATCATGGATTACTCCTTTAAACATGCACAAACCTGTCACCTTTCAAAGGTGCAATATGTAAGAACTGGCCACCTGTCGAATTCATACTCAAAACAAACAAGGGGCACCTTATCACCGTAGCAACTGCTAACTGCTGCTAAATGTAGATGTTAGCTAGTAATCTCAGTTATCAGTGCAGCTAGTGCTCCGCATTGGGAGTGTTGG
>OMLP01013735.1:11251-29448 GCA_900302685.1 Spondyliosoma cantharus
TGACCCCGAGTGGCAAAAAAAAAATCATGGATTACTCCTTTAAACATGCACAAACCTGTCACCTTTCAAAGGTGCAATATGTAAGAACTGGCCACCTGTCGAATTCATACTCAAAACAAATGGGGGCAGCGTAAAACCAAAGTAACAACTAACTGCTACTAACTATAGTTGCCCTTAGCTGGTTAACTCAGTTAGCCATGCAGCCAGCAATTGCTTTTAAGTCAACTTTCATGGTTGCAGCTGGAAAATGGTGGATACATTTCTGTGAGCGTCACAACCCCTGTGAGATGCCTCATTTAACTATATTCATTTAAGCCGTTCAGTTCCAACAAAACCTAAAAAAGTCTGGAAGTTCCTCAAGATTTAATAATTTAATATCTATACAAGTTAGTCGGGCACTTAATTGGCTGGTTCGATAGGCGGAAGTCTCTGGCTCTTTTGGTTTTGTGTACCACTGAGCAGCTTTCATAGGTACGAATCGAGCTCGGCCTCCAACTCTGTAACCAGGTTTTAATAACGTCATTGGTTTACATCGCTAGCACAGGAGCTATATACCGGGATGGGCCAGGCCTAGCTGGTCGCCATGCTAACGTCAGTAGCTTTCTCTGTAACACAAGACATTGACATCTTAAAACTGTTATTTTTTCAGATTCTGTTGATAATTTTAGTGAGTTTTTGAACGTTTTCAGCTCAAATTCATACATATTGCACCCTTAATTTGATGTGGCAAATGTGTTGCCAAACAATTCCTTACACATTCAGCAGAAACAGAGCATTGTTATTTGATTCACATTCGTTGTTTTTGTCTCCACCAACTCCCGACGGTCATAAATGGAGGTAAACACTCCACTATGCTCACCAGTTTGCTGCTAAATGTGTATGTCTATTGTTTTGTGCTGGGCAGCGGCATTTCTCACTGAAAACAGATGGTCAAGAGAGCTGATTAGAGACTGGAAATCAAAGAAAAGATGCTTGAAAGACACTATAAAAAGTATTGATTACTTAAAACATTTCCAACCGTACGTGAAAACTGTACAGAGCTATCCACCAGATATACAAAGATAGTGAAAATATTACATTATCAAAAAGACCAAAGAGCCAAATTCACATAAAGTTTGTTGAGCAGCATCATAAAACACGTTATTATTCACAGCGAAGCCTGAGGGGGTGTAGCAGGAGAAAGATGGATCGGGCTCATTCACTCAGTCCTAAGAGCTGCCCGTTGATACCACTAACAAGCCTTGCTCAGAGGTTATTAAAGTACACATTGTCTGAATATAGAGAAAAGAAATGACTTCCCTAAAACAGATTTTCTGCATCAGAGCGAGCCATGTGACGCATCTTACTGATGAGTTGCCATCTCTGCCACAGTACGTGTTTACTTTTACCTCTGTTAATATAAAACCATACAACGGGTCTTTCTAAGAAAAAAAAAAAAGGATTGTTCTAAACTAAATTTGGCTCCCGGAATTGAATTCTTCATTCTTCCGTAAGCAGATGAGGAGTTCATATCCCAAACCATTCTGGGATCTGCAACCATCTGCTTCATATTCATCCAAGTGGTTGTACCAACTTGTAACGTGCGCTGTGGCCAGAAAAAGTGTGTGTTTTTTTCGAGTGATGCCTTTAATGTTATCTATTTCTGCACATCAAAGCGTCTGCCATCCCTCCCTCTCTCTCTCAAACTTCCTGATCACTTCCCGGCCCGGCGGCTTCAAAGCGCAATCCCCTCTTTCAAAATTTGGATCCGTGAAGCCAACATAAACATGGCCGATGCACCTTGGTAAATTTCAATGTGGCCTTGATGCATAAATAGATGTAAATAGGTGGTGCAGTGGGAAAAAAAAACATGCTAATGAGGTGAAACTCACTTTTACACCACCGCATTTTGTCTATTCCTCTCCTCAGGTTTTTTGATTGGAGAGTTATTGTTTTGCCGAAAACAATCTGTCACTCAAAAAGCCGACACGCAGCGGGAGGTCACTCACTCCGCTCCGCAAGGGTCCCAGCGCTGTCATCAAACAAATGACAATAAATAACCTCCCATGATTGGCCCAGCCCTCAGAAGACAATTACCTCTGAAGACAGTGAGATGGAAGGGGATTGATGCAAGAAAAATGAAATCAAGAGGACGGTGGTGGAGAAGAGGAAGAATACTAAGTGAGAGGAGGGTGATTTAAGAGAGGAGGTGCTGCAAGGATCTATTCATACCTACTCGAGAAGAACCGGCACTGCAGGGGGGACTCAGGCGTCTCTTTTCTCGAGGGCCCGGACACAGTTGTCTGTCTTCTTATTCTATCAGACGGGGACTAAATGGATGAGAAGCTGCTCTTGCACTGACAGATAGAAGGTGTTTGGTTGTTTTGTATTACGTCTCCCGTGTGCAGCTTTCACACATTACAGTGACAGCGAGTGTGTCCACCTGATAGATCATTTCTCTAGCGAGGGCTCTTCATGACGCAGTAATTATTCTGGATCAGCTGTGACATCATCACTGTAGTAATGTCAGCAGTCACAACTAGAACTGACGACAACACAGCTAAACTAATGCAGCACTTTAGTGGACACGCAGAATGAATAAATCATGCACTTTGGAGTGGTAACGGCCCTTAACAAAGACTTTCAGCTGCTGCATCTGATTTTTCATCGTATCATTAAATAAATATGAATTAGTTCACGATGAAAAACATATGAGTGAGCTCACTGAAGCAGAAAATTAGACTTTGGTTTGGACCAGCGTTCTAAAAGCTGGAGGGATTTTCCTGTGTGGCGTCTGTTTTAGGAGAACAAGATGCACTGTTGTCTTCATGCAAAGCTTAAACGATCTGAGAACAGGAGGTTCAGACTTGATGACACACTGCGAGCAAAATC
Organism: Spondyliosoma cantharus; assembly: GCA_900302685.1. Taxonomy (NCBI): domain Eukaryota; kingdom Metazoa; phylum Chordata; class Actinopteri; order Spariformes; family Sparidae; genus Spondyliosoma; species Spondyliosoma cantharus. The sequence goes on from OMLP01013735.1 coordinate 14,123, forward strand.
AAACTGGCATGGTCACACCAGCAGAATAGAATGAATTTAAATGAAACAAATTACAATGTGAACAGTGACACGAATAAGGGAACAGTAACAGTAACAACTCAGTAAATTCGATACAGGACATAATGTCATGTCTTTTGGGCCAAGTGTTCCTGGTTAACCTTCCATCAGGCACATATTAGTTAATCACCTCTTGTGTATTTAAGTCCTCGTCTTCCCCTCTCTCTTTTTCAGTTCGTCTGTTGTTCAATGCCCCTGTGTTCCTGTGTCTCCCTTTCCCATCTCCCTGTCACATTTCTCGTTTTTGGTTCCCGATTCCTCACATTACTTCTAGTTTGTACTGTTTTGCTTTCGTATCTTGGATTGATCCTGTTTTGTTATCTTCCTTTTGCCGCTACATTTTTGGTATTTTCAGCCTTTGGTTATTAAAGCTAGATTTTTTGTTAAGTTACTTGATTGCATTTGGGTCCCCTTTGTGTTACGTGACAACTTACCTCAAAGGATTTGCGGCTACATTAAAGGGACAGTTCAACCCAAAATCAAAAATACAGTCTATTACTTGTAGTGCTACGTATCTATCTAGATCATATTGGTGTGAATTGCCAAGTTTTGGAGATATTGGCTTAAGAGCTCTCTTGAATATAACGAGACATAAACCCTTTAGCTCTTAGATTGGTGCACTATAAATCAACATCCATGTGTGTATGCTTATCTGACACCGTTGAGGTATTTCTGTAAATCTTGATGCCTTTCTCTGTCTGTTATTAATTATCTTGTTTAATTTATATCTGATTCTCTGTTGTAATGTAATGTAACTTGTAAACTGTGATTTGTTGATCTTTTCTGTACACGCGACATCTATTGCATGTCTGTCCGTCCTGGAAGAGGGATCCCTCCTCTGTGGCTCTTCCTGGGGTTTCTTCCATAGTGTTTTTTTTACCCCGTTAAAAGGGTCTTTTAACGGTCTTTCAAGTTTTTCCTCACTCGAGTCGAGGGTCTAAGGACAGAGGACGTCGTTCACTGTACAGATTGTAAAGCCCACGGAGGCGATGTGATTGCGATTTTGGGCTATATAAATAAAATGTATTTGATTTGATTTGATTTGTAATGGTTTATGAAATGTGAGTTACATCTATCTTTGCAGTTGTGGTCTGACAGCAGACATACTGTAAGTGTATCGCTCATACATTAGATATCAGGGACATTGCAGCAGTAACTATGTGCGCAGCAGCTTCTGCTGTACTGTTCTCTCCGCTGCCTTCTCTTAACCATTAAATCAGATGCAGCCTCTGCTGTGCTCCACAGAAGACTTAATGATTTGGATGGACGCCCTCCTCCTTGCTTTTAAGCTGTCTCTCTGTATGACATGCTGTTTCATCATTACTTTCTGCATAAAAAGTCACTGCCCACTGAGATCTGACTTACTGAGGAGCAGGAACATTAGTAGTTATATATTACAGTACATTTAGAGTAACAGGTTCAGATATATATACTGTGTGGTTTGTGGTTATAGCATAAATAAACGTCTTTCTGCAGGAAGTAGAAAAACACTTTAATACAATATAAACGTCTTCCTCTCTCTCAGGCCACAGCTGGTGGAGATGGATGTCATTCTGTGCCATGATCTACAAGCCCGCCGCTCGCTCTGACCTACATACACAGAAGGTTCCTTGCAGAACAAGATATCCACTGTAAGAAAAAACAGGTGACACCTACCGCTGACATGATTAAACAGGCGCGGGCATGAAAGCAAAACAGTTTTCAGGCACTAAATCAAAGACACGAGGCGTCTTGTTGATTCTGAAAGACTGTGATTTTCAGGTCACATTTTATTGTTTTTAAATAGGTAGTGGCATTTATCAAAAATAACCAAAATCCCTCTTTGCTTCATGTCAGGCTAAAAATGGGTCTGGAGTTGGTCCTGCTGCCACAGGGAATTAGTCACTGCAACGCTGGAAGTGGAACATCCTGTTCCCATTGTCACCACAGAATGTGACATAAATTATCACTGTTCATTTTACCTGCCTCTCAGGAAGTCAGGTAACACAGAGAGGGATATCTGGATCGTACCAACTAGCAACATAGAAAACATGTCATACCTCCTGCTGACTGCCCAGTGTGCTTAATGTGGGCCACAGGATTTGTTCTGTTCCCTTTCTGAATAATAAAAACACGTACAGGAAGTGATATTTTCTCTGTTATGTGCTCTCCACCTGTTGATCTTTTGGCTCCCCTCGTCATTGCACTGTTGCCATGGCGACCCCAGAAGAGCAATGGGGGCACAGCAGCAAAAAACTGGGCCTCATAGTGGGAGGCGACACCGGACATGTATCAGCGCTGTCCTCCCACGGGCTTTTGTGGGAGCAAATGCTTTTAGAAGTGACGACAGCACAGACGCAGCATTCATTGCGTTCTGTTTGAGGAGCTCCAGACCACCTGACAGCAATCTGCAACGCCGCCTACAGAACATGCTCCAATGACGACAGGAAGAAGGGTGCGGGATGACAGGAGGGATAATCTGAACCGACAATACTTCCATATGATTCCAGAGCAGAGTTGCCAGAAACATAACATAAATACATATATTTCCTCTTACCTGTAGTGCTATTTATCCATCTTGTGGTGCGAGTTGCCAAGTTTTGAAGATATCGGCCATAGAAGCATCTGTCGTCTCTGGAACATGAGGACCGAGACACACCAAAACAACATCCAAGAACTAGCAGCGCCAAAGGCTGACAGGAAAAGGTGGAGAAAACGGTGAAATCATCCAGTCAGAGTGATTTCAGAACCGATTCTATACACTCATTCTGCCAAAAAGCTGCCAGCAAGGCCCGCCTAGTGCCAGCCTTTCTGGACATACTGCAATGACTGAGACCACAGATGCTCACTGATGACCCCAACATTGGCTGAACATTAGCCCAATGTGTCAGAGCCCTGATCAAACTAAATGGCACTCAGCTTGTGACGATGGTTGTGGTTGCCGAAAGTTTAGAGAAGCAAGCTTGTGGTCAGTTTCAAGTGAAAACTTGCATTTGTCTCCCCCTCATTGCCACCACTAAGATGCCTCTGAGCAAGGCCTTTAATCCCAATAATAAAAAACTCAACAGCAATGTCTTTCCAGAAATCATGACATAGTTACTAAAATTAATCCACAGACCTTGTTGCGAGCAATTTCATGTTGGAATCACTTTCTTTAGCAAAGGGCAGAGTGCATCAAGGCGGCTTAGCTTTAGCAAAGTAAGCTAGCTAACGTAACAGCTCAGCCCGAGGAGGCGGTCACTAATGTTTACAGGAGTGCGAGCCTCTGGTGGAAGGAGACCAACATTAGGTATATAGGGACAACTGGGGTTGTAAAAGTTAAAATTTGAATGTAAAATCTGAATTGAGATGTTGAAACCTGAACAAAATAACAACACAACACAAATTAAAAAGTTCTTAAATCAAAATTTCATTAAATTGAAGAACGTCTAAGAAACCTTCTGTTTTGAGAAAACATGACATAATGCTTATAAATACCTCACATACAATTTGAATATGGATTAGGTAGATTTATGTAAAATATATGTATGTAACAGTCACATCATTTAGTTTATTTGGACATTTTGGTTTGACGCGAACACTCACGTTAGAACCTTCCTCCTTCCTAAGTCGCACTTTTCACAAACACCCAATTTTTGGCAAACTTGTTCATTCTGACTGAAGACTGAAATTTTACTTTTTGATGAATAAATTTCCAGCACAATCCCCAGACGACAGCCAAATTTTCCACAGCTCCTTTCCTATCAACTGGCTGACAGGCCCAGCTGTTAATATGAGCTAATCTCTGTGTCTAACGCCCGAGGCTGGTGACTGCGCCCCGCTCCTCTGTCTGTCGGAGGTGCTCTGCTGGTCCTGAAGGGATTTTTCTTTTCTTTTTTTTGGCTTAAGCTCGCATTTATTGTCAGCAGCTAACAGAGGATGTTCAGGACACACATCGGTACACATACACACGCAGACACTGCAGCATACTGGCTTGTCTCCCAGTTGGCTTCATTAAATAACACATTGTCAGATCAACTTAACTGACAAGTTGTGTTTGTGCGACAGCAGGAGTCAGTTCTGCATCTGCTACTGAGTCACCGTCATTTGGAGGGAAGGAGGAAAACAGAGCAGAGGATGACACACACTCCAACTCAGCCGTCAGCCCCTCTTCTGCACACTCAGACACACTCGCGTGGATAAGAGTCTGTGGTGTCCGACTCTGTTTCCTCGTGGATTTGTGTTTTTTCTTTCCTTGAGCCCTGACCAACCATCTCTGCATAGCCATAGGAACGTCATTATTGCAAAAATTGTACATTACTCAATGGGGAGAGACAAATAATCTCTTGATACCGCTTGAATCATGTTACGAATCACACATATGATGTTTGTCAATTTAAAATGTCATTTTCCAAGTTAAGAAAGTCGCAGTTTGTCGTAAATAAAGTTACATATCATCTAGTTTTGTGTTAAACCGCTCAGTGAACTACAAAGACTTACTCGACACATGTCACAAACAACCAACATGGCCGCCAACTCGACACAGAAAGAGTATTAACAAAGCTGGAAACAACAATAAATCTGTCCACACTGACAACTACAGTTATGTGAAAGGAGAGTCATCGGTTCTGTGAGCTGCTAATGCGGAGGACTGATTCTACAAGGTTTAAGTTACAGGTTTTGGTGAGCATTGAACGAGAGGACGCCACTAATGCGGCTGTCGGCTGAGTAGTCTTTGTTATTACATATTTTCATGGTCTTTTAAATTGACAAACATAATATGTGTAGCTCATGGCACAATTGTTTGTCTCTCTATTCACCACCATACAATGCTTTCCTGAAATAAGATCCCATGGGGCAAAGTGGAAGCGGGCCGTGACTTCGCCTCTCTGTTGACTTGCAATCTAGCCACCACGCTAAAATCACCGAACAGCCCAGCTCTATCCTCGGGAGCTTGAGGAAATGGAGTGAGTAGATCGTCTTAATCGAAAAGACACATTATGTACATCACTCTTATCCGAACTCCCCATCAACCCGTTCCTCCTCACCGCTGCAGACTACATCCCCACTGAATACCTTACACCACATTTATTTATGTCCATCACCACATGTACTGCTATTTGTGAATGCTTTGGGGTGTAAAAAATAAGATGAGATACAACACAAAAACAACATTTGTGTGTGGGGGTGAGGGCAGCTGGGACTGAGTCAGAAACACTTGGAGGCTGCAGAGTGAGGAAATATGGACACAATAAATGTACTTGTGCGTTTATGTGTAATTTAACACTATATGTTATTGTTACTCTGTATTTATGAAAACCAAGTGGGACGAATGGGAATCCAAACAAACAAACAAAGAAACGTGGTTCTTATTAATAACCCTTAACACTTGTTTTCATCTAATTCTTATAAAAAAAAAGTTATGAACTACACAGCCACTGAACACATAACTGAACCGAACCAAACAAAATGATTCAGATCAACGCAAGGATTCATGATTTCTCTCTAACACACACACACACACACACACACACACACACACACACACACACACACACTTGCCTCCTGTCACATACACTCATTACTTTGACAGCAGCAACAACAAGCCCAGTCATTAGGAGCGACAGTACAATGATAGTGTCAGAGCAGAGGGTTACTGCAGCGGGTGAATTGCTGCTGAGTAACAGCCACTCTGCCCTTTTTGACATTATACTCTGGACGGTGACACAATTCGCTTCACCGTTAAAGATAAAAATAGCAATGAGGGCAGACAAAAAGCAATAAAAAAAATTTAAAAAAACACACACCTAAACTAAACCACCGGGAGAAATGTAATGACTTAATTTTCTATCCAGGACAGAGAAGGACGTTTCACCGTCAGACTTGAGGAAAATTGAATAGCCAATGGCGCAGAGATAAGAGCCCTCCTCGTGATGAGTGGCATCGATAAAATAAGAAATATGGGCGGCAGACATGCGAGCAGTCAGGAGTGCTTGAAAAATGCAGCAAGTGATTAGACCGTAGTTAAGGAAGCAAGAATGAAAAAAGAAAGAAACACGAGGGGAGAAGCAGAGATGAAACACGACTGTAGCCTGACAGATTATATTAGGTTTAAATCGTAGCTGGCAGAGGTGTGTGTGAGCACATTACCATCATTATTTTTGTGAATAATATTTGCCTTCAACTGTCTCGTGGTTAGATAACACATTCGGCATTTTCACTTTTAGGGATTCAGGTGTAAAGTGTCCTGAAATACAGTGAGATTTACTATCTTAATAAGAGTCTACAGCCATGCTACGTGGATGCTAACACGCTCATTGTTAGCGGCTATGGTCTAATGTTTTAGATGTTAAAGGGATAGTCCGTGTCTTTTGATGTTGGGTTGTGTGAAGTGCTTATCCCTGGTCAGTAAACCACCTGCCGTAGATGACCGTCATCTCGCCCCCCTGTGTGGAGAAGCAGGGCATGGTGCTGGCAGGGAAGCAATGTGTTACGCCACAGATGAAACGGCAATGTAAAGCGCCAAAAATGTTCAAAAATATAGCATACACTTAAATCAATATACATTTTTTTTTTTCATTAAGGTGGCTAAAATACATCAGGTACCATTTTCAGCAGCACAATGCTTTTCTTCCTTGCTGGTCCTACACGCTGCTTCTCCACACAGGGGGCGAGCTGATGAATCAGGTCAGTGTATTACTAGGGATAAGCACCTCATACAAACCCTGCATCAAAAAACCTGAACTATCCCTTTAACCATCTTAGATTAGGATGTTAGCATGCTTACAATTGTTATTAAACACAAAGTGCAGCTGAGACCAATCGGGTTTTCCATTCAAATATTTGCTCAAACCTATCACATCACAAGAGCCAGGTAGAAGACCCCTGTGTCATGTAGCGGAGCAAGAATGACATGGGCCAATTGTAACATCTCCACTGCTTGAAGCAGAAGATGCAGTGCCGTGATATTCATACTGCAGGTGGTCTCTGATGATACCCCTCTACCCGCCAACAGACAAACTGATGTCTCATACCTGTCCAAGTTCTTCTGCCAAAACTCATTGTCGAGGTGTTTTTTTTTTTCATTTAGTATTTTCCACATGCGCTCTTAACCTTAAATAGTAGACCAATTTCAAATTTGTCTGATTCTGATGACCATTATGTTGCCGACCATTTGATGTCTTTGTCAAACGCTAGCTCTATTGTTTGGAGCCAGCAGGGTGGCTTGTTTCATCAGTCATGTCACGCTGTGTTACAGTTGCTTCCAACACCATCAGAACAATGTGCAGCTTATTAACAACATCAAAACAGATGCTTTGTTTTTCTGACAATGTAAGTGATGATCCCTCTCTGCCTGCTGACAAACAAACTGATGTCTCACTGTCAAACACTGTAAACTTTGGACTTAAACTGGAGTTCATCAGTTCATAGATTGTTTTAACTAGACCTGTATCTTTATTATTGGAAGAGTATTGTGGTCCATGGTATTTTTTGTGTAGGTGTGACCTGCACGGGTGGCAAATGAAGTGAATATTGTGACTATAACGTTGATCGTAGACACATTTGATGATTGTTAATGCGTAGAACACAGATACCTCCATTACAACTGTATCTAAATAGTGCAAGAGGTGTATGAGGAATGACATCAAAATCAAAACATGTTCACAGCTGCCCCCTAGTCATTTAATGTCTCATAGTTAGCCTCCCAGCTAACTAACATTAGCTAATTTACCTGTTGGGCCGCAAATGACAGCTTCAGTTTACTAAGAACAAGCAGCTAATTAGTTAGTTAGACGTTAGCTATTGGGTAGATTTAGCAAAGCGACTGAGTACATACTGTAAAATAAGCTCAGCAGGAACATTACATAGGTAAGCTATATCTTTAAACATTACCGCCGGCTGAAAACGACAACAAAGTTACATTTTGATCTGATTGAGCTAGAAGAAATCTGAAGGGATCACCAGATTGTGGCCCAAAATGGTGGTCTGCCATTACCATCTCTAGAATCTCACTGCTAGCGGGGCTAAAAAATGTAAATATTTGACCTGGTTGAATAGATCAAGCAAAACTAAATCAAATGTATGACTTTTATCAGTCATAACGGAGCCGTACATTCGATTACTGTAGCGATCGATACTCACGGCATTAGCCCTTGGTATTGAGCCGCATATGTCCACTGCAGGCCTCCATCATCCATATGTATCAGACCTTACCAGCCCATCATGCCGCCACCTCCTCGTGCACTACCCACAGATCAAAAGACCAGGTGATGTGTGATATGGAGATGACCAAAGCGATTGGCCACGAGCCCTCCTGTTCAAAGGCAGCGTGGCCCGCCTCGTAACATCTAAGGACATCAATATGAATAGCACCGATAGCTCAGTGATAATAGCTCAAAGGAGACTCTTTTTGTTGCTGATGGGTAGCTGCTGTATCAAAGGCACCGGCAGGGTTATAAGCAGCCAGTTACCAAAGTAACATCCCTGCTTTCATCAAACCATCAGCAACTGATTACATACGGATGTGCATGTTTTTCCCTTTACAAATGATGCAACAGTTTGATGCTGTTTACCATCTTTGACTGTGAATACAGCGACAATCTACTTTCATGCTGACGAGAAGGGATGCAGGAAGTCACTCACAGCAGGGGTTGCCGAGGGGCCAGTCTATGCGATGACACCATTTAGTGCTGTGCGATATGGACAAAATTGTATATCATGATATAGCTAATTTTATATCCCGAAAACGATATATATCCCTTGGGGTTCTGCTTCTGTATCCGCGTCTGATGTAACGTTACTAGTAATGTTATTTTCTTCTTCCATTGCGCTCTCCTCCGTCTCCGCCATGCTGCTTTGCCTCTGTTTACTCCCGAGCGACCAGCGGCGTAAACGAGTCCTTGCGGATGACATAAAAATGCTAGCGTTGCTGTAGTTACATTCGCCTTCATACAATGAACTTGTCTTGAACTCAAAATATGGATATCCAACAGTCATTCCGACATTGAGTTGTGCTTTACACGGCGTATTAAATCACAACCGTAGTGTACGTTAGCGTTAGCGTAGCAACAGTGCTAAACAAGTAACCTATACGCTAAAATTACGATATAAACAACAGAGGGTTAAATCCTACGGTAGACGTTTTTATATCGCACTACGATATATATCGTAATATCGCACAGCTCTAACACCATTGTAAACGGTGCGCAACGTTCATGTTTTTTGTATTACTTTAAATGGGCCAGAATGACTCATACTTAATAGCTATTAACAACAATTTGAGAACACCAACACACCACAGGTCAAAGCAGCCACATCAGCTACAGTCAACAACAGCAAGGAAATGAAGGAGAGAAATTCTCCAGACTCCCTTATAAAATCTCTCAATTTTGTGAATTGTTGAATTTGAGGAAACTTTCTAAACTTTGTGAAATGTTGTCTATGACAAATTCATAATCATTTGGGCCTATGATATACATGAACTTTTTAACGTCTGTTTGTCCCAGCGATGTATGTGTGTATGTATATTTGTCACTGTTAACAGAGACTCCAGTCTGCAGTATAGTTATTACACTTGATTGATAAACCACAGAAGTGTAGAGCAACTCCACAGGCTTTACTTCATCACTGTATGGTGCTGCAGCCCCCTCACCCACTCCCACTTCTTGCATCCATGCTCGCAAGATATCTTGTAATCTACGAGACACATGTTCCTCCATGCTTCAGCTGAACTGCTTTGATTTTAATGATTCCGCATCCCTCCCCCTGGCTCAGGGTCTACGTGGTTAGCTATGTCTTTTTTATTGTAGGCTGCGATGAACATTGTAGCATCTACAGGATGCTAGCGCGGCATTTTAGAAAATGTGATATCCTCAACAGTGACTTCAGTAACAGTGCTGAGAGGTATTTTGAGTGCAACAATGAGGGAGACAGAAATATTGCAGTAGTCATCGGAAACAACTTTGAAAAGCCTCTATGTTCAGAAATAGAAGAGTGATGTTTAAGAGAAGACGCACTGATAAATAAAGAAGGACAATACAAAAGAGAATAACATTTGTTCTCATGCCTCCAATACTATTATTATCTCAATCACAGAATCATTTAAAGGAAGTTCCATTTTCACCCAAGAACAATAATCCGTTCGTTGGATAAGCGAAGTGTAAGACTATCCTCAATGCTCATAAAACCGGTGCAGCACTTCTTCTTTCATCCTTTTAAAGAAATGATAGCAATCCTGCACAGAATGCTCAAATGTTCCTCTGCTCTGCACTCTGGTGAACCAAAAATATCTAATAGTGACATTTCTTCAGAATACATAAAACGATATCAATTAAATGTGACACACAGAATCACTCGCAAGGTTAAATATTTCAGATTTTGAACACAAATACAGGAGCAAACAACTAACTGCGTTGCAAAGATTACGGCATCCTGAGCCATCATCTTTGAAGTTCACACTTCCTCTGCATGTGCCGTGAGCCGAGCTTCTCTGTTCTTTGCTTTGATAGCCGAGGCGGCCGCTCATTCATGTTGGTGCATGTGAGCGATTCTGGAGAAAGATGGTTGATTGTTGAATTGGCAACAACTCAATCCTGTGACTGAGGTTTACCAATCAACTGCCTTCCTCCAGATTCACTCACCGCACCTTTAAAACAAACATCACATTTGGATCAATTAGATTGTTCGCTGTTTGCAGCTCTACTTGATTACATAACTACCTTGAAAACCACTGTGAAAGGAGTTTATTTATTAGGGGGAACACCGGCACAGGTTCATACGTTGAATCCTCTGAACAATCGACACAATTCACCAACCCCTGAGTTCGACAGAAGTGCGTCACTGAATAGAGCAATAAAAAGAAGTCCCTCTGTAGAAAAAAAGGATGAGAGAGTCCATTGACACACACATATACTGTATGTACTGTATATGTACTGTATATATTTAGATAGATCCATATTCCTCGTGGCTTCTGTCTCCGCTCTGACTAACAAGCGAGGGATATCAAAGAGACCAAAGGCTGGTGATGAGCTTTGAGCTCAGCTTAATTGGATGCAGCTTAGGCTGTATCTGTAGCAGCAGCGAGAACGGCCCTGGGAGACAAGAGCTGACCACCACACACACACGCACACACGCACACACACACACACACACACACACACACACACACACACACAATTTTCTCACAATTACAATGACAGCTTAAAGACTCATCTTTGTTTTACTTTAACTGAGTCTGGTCAAAAAGTGGATTTGTTTGAACGCTTGTGCGTGGGATGATGGTCACATCCAGCCTGACTAGAAAAGAAAAACATGTTTTCTGTCTGTACCAAATTAACGCTACTCTCTGTTCGACAGGATTAGAAGGATCACCGGTGTAAATAGCACGTTTCTTGCCTGCTTTCACATCTTAAACATCTAGTCAACATCTTTATCCTGCCGCTGAGTGTTTGAGGAGACAAATCACTCCCACCGAGTGTGTGAACATTGAACTTGTTTCCATTGCAGATCAAGTTATGTGAAGAATATGGCATGAACATGAGTGCACGTTGTATTTTGACGGCGGGGCGTTGCATCATATGTCAAGATGCTGTCACTTGCTAACTAGTCTGGTCATCACACCAGGAGATGACTGCTCCAGACTGAGAAATACTTGCACACGTATATGTATATGTATATATATGTATAGTCTTTTAATCACTGAGATTTAAAAGTGCTGGAGAGCAGATTTGGCTACCTTTGGACAGAGCCAGGCTACCCTGTTTCCAGTCGTCATGCTACGCTATGTCATGCTGCCTGTCGCTTCAATCTTCTCATCTAACTCTTGGCAATAATGTGATTTAAAATGTCTAGGCTATATCTCAGAACATTACACAGAATCAGCCTAGCCTATTTTGAAAGGCCCGAAGATTTGAATTATGCATGTAAAACTGTGAAACAGAGGATGAGCAGGAGAGTAGCTGTACGCGTTGAGAGAAGGAACGACCGGGGGTAAAACTCTCACATGAGATGTAGAAACCATCATCGCGAGGATCAAACAGCCTCCAGTCCATCACGGCTCTGACACGCTCTGTGCCGGCTAATTAGGTTAAGGCAGAACTATGTGCTGCAGAGATGGCTAAATTACTTCAGCAGCTCCTCAGAGATAACACCTGCTTCACCTCGTGCAGTCCCAAATCCCCTTCCCAAATAACAGTAAAACAAAAAAACACCCCCGTGTTCATAATGCCGGGGCAGAAAACTTCCCTGCAAGAGTCTGCCATGATCCACTGCTTTCATAAAGCGGAATTGCTGAGCGACCCAGCCAGAGCTCCCTTGTACATGCCTCATGACAGACGGCTGTTTCACGCCTCCGCGGCCCTATTGTTTTGCGGAGCGAGTTACCAAATCCATCAGGGAAACACAACAGGCCTTTCAATAATGAATAAGCTCGAGACTGAGAAGCTAATAACGCACAGAAAGGCCAGTTACAGTGAATTCCAACAGGACAGCTTACAGGCAGCCATCCAGAGGAGGTGCTGGCCGATATTAAAACTCTGCGAGTTTAACAAATATATCGGGTTTGTTATCCCCTTGGTGCCCGCTGCTGTGCTTTTGCATTTGGCTGCTTTGATTCCTGCGGTGTAAAACACAGCCGGGGGGGGCTAAAGTCACAAAACTGGGATTAGCAACTCAGCCAGATAATTTGAAAAAAATGCTGCGAAATATCCTAAAATCAACAGGCATGACCGCGTTTTTAATCCCCAACCTATTGGAGTTTTGGTTTCACAGATTCAGATTGGTCTTTGCTCTAATCCAGCCGTGTGAGCAGCGCCTCAGGTTTGACACAGAGTTTGAGATAAAAGAAGAGAGAGTTAGAGAAGAGGATGAGTACGTGACACTCATTTACAGTGTTATTTCTTCACTAAGCTCCAAAACCAGGACTTGACTCTCTTTAAGGAGACTTCCATAGTTTTCTTTCTCCACGCTTTTTTCCTCTGTCTCTTAAATCCTGCCCCCTCTACTCATTTTCTTCTCCTTCTTCTTGCGATTTCTCCTCCTCCCTTCTTACTGGATCAACTGTGTTGTGATTCATGCAGAGGACAGGGGATAGCAAACCAGCACCAGGCTCAGCCAATCAGGTCATTTACCAAATCTCAATTGACTGCTGCTCCAGTTTCCATGGAGAAGAAACAACCAGTGGGAGGGGAGGGGAGGCAACAAAATCAATGATTACCCCTTGGGGGCCCGGCTTGAGGCCCGTGCCGGTCCTGAGATTTGGCGCATAAGAGGGATAAAGCTTGAGTGGATGTTGTTTCACGGCAGAATACAGTGCTAAATGAGAGATTTATTTCCCTCTCAGCACGAGAAATAGGAAATCATCCCCTCCTCTCCCCTCTGCATGCATTGTCCAGCCTCAGCTCAGGCTGTGTGACAACACCGTCCTCTGTGGTTTGTGTGGAGCCGAGCGCAGTGAAGCAGGCTGCAGAGGAAACAGACTGCAGCTGCTTTCTATTCTGAGACGGGAAACCAGGACAGCCAAGGAGACGGTGATCAGGTCCCTGGCTGAACGCTCCACTAAAAGGCTTCAATCTGACTGCACACCTGTACATGGCTTTCATCGCTATGCATCCCTCTTGATGTAAACACAAGGGGGGGATGCGGCTGCCACCTGTTGGTGATTCAGCTAAAACTCACGCAGTCACCTTGCTGTTTCCCCTCCGTGATGCTGCAGCAGACTCATTTATCCTCTCTGCTGCTGCTGCTGCTGCTGCTGCTGGCGGATGCTCTCTTTCACACCAGCATGACTCAGAGGCCCGGCTGACTATCGAGCCTACTGCTGCTGAGGCTCGGCCACACAGTCCATTCACCGTAAAGCTCAAATGAATTTCACGCAAATCCAGCAGAAGAGCAGGTTCATGAAAAAAAAAAAAAAAAGAGTGCCGCTTCAGAGCATTTTGAATGTCCATGACTGGGCAGAAGTGTGAAGACTGAGTGTAGGTCAACCTCAGGGACAAGTGAGAGAATGGATGTATGGAGGTCTTTGTTTAATTTCTTAAGCATTTATCATCCTCTACTAAGAAAGCAAACCCAATCGTACCTCGTCTAATATTTTAATATCAGCCATGTTTGCATTTTTCCAAGGATCCTGGAAATCTGGGGTCTGCTTCTCCTTATCAGACGTTGCACTGAACAGGGTATACAAAGACACAGCTGGCAGTATTTCCATCAAACAAAACTGTGAAAAAATACCCTACACATTCACTGGCAAACCAAATCTAAGCACCATGACGGGCGTGAGAGGCAGTCGAGAGTTTTTCTTTTGATGCTGGAACTGATTATTTATTTTGAAGACCCGGTTGAGTGCGAGTTAGGTGCATTAAAGGGGGTAAACACTGATATTTCAGTGACGCTATTGTGCAAAATAGCACCCAATGAGACAATTAATAATCTTAAAGGTGCACTCTGTAGTTTTGGAGGAGAAATTCACAGATTGTTTAGGCATGAAAATCAGTCTGTGACGATTTTTTCCTCTTCTGATTAAAATGTCTTCCTCAAAACTACGTATTGCACCTTTAAGTACTTTTCTTATTCATGACTGGTCAGACGTTCCAGTTAATGAATGCAGTGTTGAGGCTGGTTATAAGTATTCATTTATTTATTCATTTATGTGTTTATTTGTTTATTTGTTTATTTATTTACTCATTTGTTTCAGAAGGCATACACATCAGAATTGGAGCACCGCACAGACACGCACCCAACAGCGTCACCACCACAGATTTACTGAAACTGTGCACTGCTTTCTGTTTGCACGGAGGAGGTTAAAATAAAACTTCACACAATGTTCTCGACAACTCACACAGTACATGGTCCCACACACACACACACGCACACGCACACACACGTCTTCACTCGCATCTTCCCTCCTGTTGCCACAGCAACGCAGCACTCGTCTCCATGTCTCATTGACAGCACATGCTCCCTTTAAAAGAAAACACACACACACACAAACACACACATCCAACTGCGAGGAGATGCTCGCGCACACCGTCCACCAGGTGTGATGCAGGTTGATCACACATACACACACACACACACACACACACACACACACAGCACTGTGAGCCCTCGCTGGCTCCAGCAGGGAGCCGTGTGGTGCTGATGTAGTTAATGTCAGCGGTGAATGAACGCAGGGAGGAACGATGATGGATCTCAAAACAAAAAGAAACTGAAAGAATTCCTACTGAAACAGACAAAATAGCAATTTCTCTGACTTTTAAACTATTTCAAATGTGGAGCCTGTTTTCTCTGCGTGAAGCACCAAGCAGTCAAAA
>OMLP01013736.1:0-17755 GCA_900302685.1 Spondyliosoma cantharus
GCGCAGGGTGGGGGGGGGCGGACGCGCTCTACTTCTTCCTGTAGTTGCCGAGCTGGATGGCGGAGCGGTCGAAGACGCAGCGGAAGGTGATTGGCTGAACTTCCCAGTAGGGCACGGGGTTGCTGAAGAGGCTGATGCCGGAGTACATGGCCTTCTTGCTGTTGAGGCCAGGAGGACAGAAGTCGCCTGTTCCCACGGCGGAGATCTTGTTGGCATGGAGGTAGACCACCTAGAGGAGGGATTTGAATAATGACAGCGTTCAGTCACTGAGTGGGATGTGCATGGCAACAATTTAGTTTTTCCAAAATAAAGCAGATAAAGAAGATAATAATAAGTCACCTAAATGAATAATAACAGTGTCAAGACTTTTTTTCTCTTTCTCTGTTTAAGAGTTGATGCAGCTTGACGCTTAAGGGGGAACTATGTAGTTTTGGAGGATTCACTGAAAGATTTACAACCTATTGCATAATTTTTTATTGTGAAAGGATGTTGCGGGAGAAAACTATGACTCTCCCAGGACATTCTGTCTTCATACGATAGGATGTCGATGTCATACGTACCCTGCATAAACGTTAAGGTCTGGATAATGACGTCTGCTCTATGAGTTTATATCTCATGGTCTTAACAACTTAGCGATTTTAAATCAACTGGTCACGAGTCTTTGAATATTCTACCTGCGGGACGGGACGAAGATCAAATGTTCTTGTCACTTTCTCTTTCTTCTTCCCCTTAGTAATCCTGTTGTCTGTGCCTCGGAGCAGTGAGTCTAACTTAAAAATTCAAAGCCCCATGTTTGTACGTCTTGAGTTTACATCATAACTAAGTGTGACGGCTGTACTAATGTAAAGTTAAAGGGGCACTATATAGTTTTGAAGAAGATATGAGGTAATAATACCAAACTATTTGGTATTTATGTTTCTATAACTGAATAAACAAGCTGTTCTCAGAGGAAAATAAGTTCCCCAGAACACTGTTTGAAGCTAGAAAGGTGGCAGGGTCCGGCAAACATAAACAAAGTGAAACAGTATGAAACTGTGTTGTCGTAGGCAACTGCACTTGTTTCAGTTTCTTTAAGACGTTTCACCTCTCACCCAAGAGGCTTCTTCAGTTGTAACTAACTGGAGGGGAGTTGCAGGCTTTTAAACTCTGTGCGGGAGTGTCCTTACAACATCGTTAAAGACACGTGCAAGCTCAATTATATAGTTTGTCTAGGCATAAAAAAAACAGTCAATGCTGAAAGTCATATATGAACATGAGAGTGTCTGAAACAATCATGCATCTAAGCAGCACTGAGGGGGATGAGTAGGATCCTAGAAGTAAGATCTAAAGGAGGGAAGTGCCACAAAGTCCCTGGGACAGACGATATAATGCTAATTGCAGATTCCAAAAACACCGCACTATAGAAAGTCATAATGAATCGCAATTTCCATTGTATACAATGGAACAGGCAAAGGACAGAAGACAAAGAACAAAAAGAGCTAAAAATATTTTAAGAAAGATCACAAAAAGCACCTCATTACGTTGAGCAGTTCCTGAAATAAAAACCCTACTTAACACCTGCTTTCAGGAGAACCACATCGATCTATTAAAACTTGGGAACTCACAAAATAACAGCAAAAAGATGTTGGAGAGGGAGTGCTGTGCTGCACTAATAATCCACGTAAAATACAGGAAATTACCTCGAAAAGGTTTATTGGGAACGTGTTTGATGCGGCGGTTACACGAGCTTCAGAAGCTTAATGAAATTATGACATTAAAGCTAAAGGGCCCTCGGTCGGGTCTGTTTACAGTCCCCCCTACTGCTAAAATCTGTAACATTATAGTCCTAAAGGCTACCAACACTTTACCCAATAAACAAACTAAATGAATCCATGTGACTTTTGTTATGGAAGCCTTGGCTGACTTGTAATCGGGCAGTGTCAACCTAAACAAACCTAATGCAAAAAAAAAATGCGACAGAGTAAACCTTTCGCGTATGGTTCAGATCAGGGAAAATGGGCTGTGTGTGGTCACACTGTAAGAAAATGAGAAACACAACTATGATGCTCGAGCAGAGGTAATTTGCTGGAACTAAATGGTTACAAAAACCAAGGTTCCTGTGACCAAACCTGGGTTAATATCATGTACGAGAGATGTACAAGTACCGTAATCAGAACAGTATGTACCTGGATGTACTTGTGGTCAGACAGGCCGGGAGGAACGCTGGTCAGAGCGTTGTTGTCGAGGTGCAGCTCTCGCAGGTGGGGGACATTAGCCAGTGTGCCATTTTCCACAGAGCTGATCTCATTGTAGCTCAGACCCAGCCTGC
Organism: Spondyliosoma cantharus; assembly: GCA_900302685.1. Lineage (NCBI taxonomy): Eukaryota > Metazoa > Chordata > Actinopteri > Spariformes > Sparidae > Spondyliosoma > Spondyliosoma cantharus. The sequence goes on from OMLP01013736.1 coordinate 2,309, forward strand.
AGGGAAAAAATCAAGTGAGATGAGACGTGGAAATGTGCAAATATGTAGAACCAGGAATGCAGGTAGTTACGTCAATGTTTGTCTCCGGCTGCCAAAATGATCATTACCGAACAGCAAGAATCTACACCTGTCGTTGAGGTTGTTACTTTACCAGTTTATTTCTTAATAATGAGAAGAAGGAAAAGAAAAACCATCCCTCACTCGTATCCCCGTCCAACATACCCTCCTAATGCTCCATCAAAGCCTTCTTTGTTCTTGTTTGGTGTGCCATCGATGGCACAATCCAAGCAGTGATCTTATAAACACAGTTTATCCACTTTTTTCGAGCTAAACCAGTTATTTTGATTATTCCAAAACTGCTGTTTAAGTCTTGGGTTTTGTTACAGCTACAGTAAAGCATTTAAGAACGGAGAGTCCTAGCAAAGCTGAGAATGAAAACAGCATGAAAAACTGAGGTAACAACAGAATAAGAAATGGATGTTCACATGCTTCCTAAGGCAAGACTAAGTAACTTTGAGAAATGAGAGAACACAAACTTTCTTTTACTAATATTTAGTAGCAATCAAGCCCAACTTGCTGAACACAGACAACACTGGTGATAGTGTGAACAGTAGGCCTGGGGGCTAACGTAAGCCAAACTTTAGACATTAACTGACATTAATAAAGTTAAAACAACACAAACTACCTTACAAACAAAAAGCTAAATTCATTATCAATAAAATACAATTTGGTCAATACACTCGGCTGTTTTCAGACTACAAGCTGACTTGGTTTAGTATGACCGGTACGCCTAGCATATGGACGCTAATATTAGCTAATGTTAGCAAACTTTAGATAGATACCTGTGTAAATGAAATGCTGAATTCATTATCAATAGAACACAACTTATTAAATATGGGTTTTCATACTACAAACTTACATTAAAATGAAAAGCTGATTGTCCAGTAGCATATGTTGGCTAATGTTTTTGCTAATGTTGGCAAACGCAAGATAAATACAGCTGTATGTTGTCACACTAAAGCCAAACTTACTGTAGTTTGTTTATGAGCAGCAGCATGTGGCTAATGTTAGCAAACCTTTGATGGATAGCTTACAGTTGTGTAAACTGACGTTGTTCAAGTTGAACAAAACTAAAAGTGAATTTCACGAGCAACAAAATAATTCTTGCTAAATTCAGTTCAATCTGCTGCAACCACAGCCTGAGTTGGTCTCGTCCAGTAGCTAATGGTCACTACCGTTAGCATTATACTGGCTTTAGATAGATGCTGTAGATGGATTGAAAGAGCAGTGTAACTGATGTTCAGTGAATCTGACGTATTAGCGTGATACAGATAAACATTATGATGGTTATATTTCAGAAGTAAAAGTAAACACGGTGCGCTATGTCAACAGTAGACACGACTCGTCAGTGCACAACTACACTGTAATTGGCATTTGTGTCCGTTGTGGTTGCTTTTCAGCCATAGTTAAGTGTGTTTCAAGTCTTGAAATCAAAAAGAAATTATAAGGTTAACATGAATCATAATTCTTACTTGGCCAGGTTCTTCAGGCCCTGGAGGCTGCTAGCTGTCACCTTGGTGATCTTGTTTGCATCCAGGTGGAGCTCAGAGAGGGAGCTGGGCAGACCTGACAAACCACAAGACACAAATTACCACTGTGAACAAGGTGATGACTTTGGAAACATCTACCTTAGAAGCTTACATGACATTATGAAGCCACTTAAGCTTGAAAACCGGCGGTTAACAATGTGTAGCATTTAATTTCAGGTCAGAATTTGCAGACCAATTATCAAAGAGTGGCTGTTTCTAAGTCTGTCAAATCCAAAAAGATTCTTAGTCCATGTATCATTTTACTAAATACACCATAATCGTTCCCACCCTGACCTAGTTTTGCATTTCTAGGCGGTGCAATTTGTGTGTTTTTTCACATTGAGCCCATTGTTTCACTGCAGACTTAAATCCAAGCTTACATTCTCTGATGGTTATTCTTGGCAGAGCCTGACCAGATCAGACATGAATCAGGCCAAATTCCCTGATTTAGGTATTAATTCTGTGGATATAGATATTAGAGCGTTACCTTTGGGGATTTCTGTGATGTTAGTGTCTGCAATGCGAATGTAAGACACCCTTTTCAGGTCAGCAAATGCACCGGCGTCGATTCCTGCGCTCTTCAAAGGGTTGGAACCGAGTTCTGAAAAGAAATGAATGAAAAAAAAAAAACGAATGAGAGCACAGAAAAAGAAGAAGAAGAGGAAACAGAGAACAGCAGTAATTGATCACGTCTATGAAGTTAAGTCCTCTCCTGGTGTGTTACGGGAACATCGAGCTGAGTCATGAGTAAACAAAGTCTTTGGCAAGAGATTAGCTTGTGTTTTCAGAGGAGCCTTTTTCCACGCCGGATTCCCTGATTTGTCTCGGGGCATGATTCTCGTATCGTTGCATTTATAAGTGACTGTGTTCACACCTGGCAATGACACCTTTTTTTTTTAAATTTGTGGAACAGGAAGTTTTACAGTCAAGAGATGAGTTGTCAAAGTGACAGCAAAGTGGAGCAAAAGGAGGGGGAAGGAGGATCAAGGACAAATATTCTGATTCTTTGGTTAAATCAAAAGAAAACACATGTTGTGTAATCGTGCATTAACAGGCTACCACAGTCTGTAGCAGCCTCAGCACTTCCAGTCTGTGATTTGTAAGTCTTGTCTCAACAGTCAAACTTTCCTTCTGCTCTTTCCAAATGAAAATCAATCAAATTTCCCATTCCCACGCAAGAACCTACTTTAACCAATAAATAAAAGAAGTCTGGACCGAATGACTGCTAACATCCTCCTCGGCGAAGGCTGCAGCTCGTTACAGCTGCTGAAGTTCACCAGAGGCAGGTTATGTGTTTGGAAACACTGATTTTCCCCGATTCAAGTGGGTCCATTGTACGCCTCGGAAAAATAAGGAGCACTGCTAAAGAATCCTCAACTAATTTCTGTAGTATGTTGCACAAAGAATCACATCTACGACTTATTTTACCAATTTTCCTGCCGTAGGTTGCGTCTCCAGAGGAACTGACCTTTGCATCTTCGAAAGTGCAGATGTTTAAATTTGATTTTTGGGCCATTTTCCTCTGGCGTAAGCCTCACGGTGGGAAGCTCAAATGACACACTGCTTTGTTTCTGTTTGTAAGTCTAATGAATGTAGTGTCGACTATCATTTCAGCTGCTGATCAATCACCACTGTCATACCTCTTCAGACTGCTTGAAATAAATATCTGTATTTCTTATTGTCCTACCCATGACGATGACATGGGTCATGCCCTGGAAGGAGGTCTTCTTGATCTTGGTGATCTCATTCTCGTGGATGCGCAGCTCCTGCAGGCTCTTGGGCATGTTGGCGGGCACGTCCTTGAGCATGTTCTTAGACAGGTAGAGACGCTGCAGCTTGGTCAGAGGGCTCAGGGCCTTGGCGTGGATGATGGTGATTTTGTTGTTGACCAGGATCAGAGCCTGCGAGGAAGAGCACCAGTGAGATCGGACGCTAGAGCACTCGGCGGTTGTGAACACACCGCAGCAGTCTGTTCCTGTTAAAATCCACATCGGTGTTTAAACTTCTATTGTTATGGAATTTGAACTTTATTGGAAACTTTACACCTTTGTGGCTTTCACTGTTTTTTCTTTCGCTCAGAAACATTCCCTGCTACAAATGCACCATGGGCTCTTTAGAAAAATAATCTCTTCTTCCCAGATGAGAATCCACGAAAAACAAGACACTCGGCAGATGTTAGATACTCCAGCACGTCTGCGCTCTCAAGATGGAGGGGCCAAGTTCAAGTGCACTCTGGAGTTATCGCTAATGCATTTTCAGAGGAATCTCTCTGCTGCTATTCCACTCTCATGTAAGCAGACACAAGGCAATGTGAGGTATGTGGTCAGTCCCCTTAAGAGGCCAGTTACACTGGAAACAGCTCCGGCTCGTCAGACAGAGGTATTTATTGCAAAGTTTGGAGGCGAATGAAGCTGCGAGGGTTTAAAGCCTACGGGTGAATAGTTTCCATGCACCTGGTAACTGGAGGAGCGGTGGTGTGCTGATGATAAGGACGGGTGGAAAAGGGTGCTATGGGGGACTATGTGGAGCCCGGGGACGATAGAACTTGCGTTTGGGCGGCACAGAGATCTTCCCCTTGGGGACGAAAGGGATTTTTGTCAGTATGAATGTTTGTGTAATTATTGCTTGCACTGACGACAACAGAGCGCTTCCTCTTATGTTATTTCTACATCTTATATCAACAGCTGGCTACTCAGTACGAGACATGAGGAAAATATGACGCGGTAAACCCACCATTGACGGGGGATGCGATGCACATTGTGAACAACAAATCTGTGCTGAAAATGGCAAAATAGCTAGTTAGCTGTTAGAAGCCAGTGAGCAGCTAGTCTCGCCCCGGGTTTGTCTGCATGTCTTTAAAACAATCACAATCGTCTTGGGCAGCGCTTAACCTAGGATGCAACGACGGTGCCCCTGCAAAATAATGTTGGGGGGAGGCGAGCCTTGGTGTTAAAATGTCACTGCAAAAGAAAAGGTTACAGCTACCATCTCGTATGTGTTTGTGCCACTAGCAAACAGGTTGGTGCAAGCTCAACTTGCACGTTTGAGCGTTCAGGTTGCTAGCTTGAAGGTTGTTCTTGTCGTTTTACTTGGGGATGGAGATTTTTAAAACAGCCCACTCAGATAGCGGAAAGAAGACGGGGGGGAAATGCGCCCAATGACAGGTTTTGTACCAACAGTCTACATCTGGTAATTCGAACTAGCGAGCAGTAGAGCCCTGCGGTGTTTGGCTACAGTGGGAAATCACAGTAGGGGAACGATAAATGCATCGCTTAAAAACAAGATGCGTCCTCATGGGGATCGTAAAAAAAAAGGTCATGTTGAAGTGTGAGTTCTATGCTTACATAAGAGCACATTACATAACTTTAGGAATAACACACAGACGTCGAGCTGCACACATGGAAGTATAACGTCTCTTACGTGCAGCCCTTTCAGGTTCTTGAAGTCGTTCTCCTTGATCTCCGTGATCTTGTTGTTCTGCAGGTCCAGCAGGGTGGTGTCGTCAGGGATGTCCCCGGGAACAGCCTTCAGTCCTGGCGGAGGAATTTTTTGTGAGAGATTGTTTAATTAGAAGTAGGGTATGAGGCTCAGAAGCGTGAAAATGCAATAAATCCGTCAGAATGATGGATGATGGAAAACTGAGTTTTTGAGGCGAGGCGAGGCGATGACAGCCGTGGTTCTGGCGACGAGAGGTTAACCACGCTCTGACCTCAGCAGGAAATGGATACCTGTTCGTCTCCATCAGCGTGGTCGGGGGAGGTCTATAGTATGTTAAAGGCTCTGAATATATATGTTCTCATTCAGATTCTTTGCTTTATCCAATAAACACACAATTTCCTGCCAAAGTTGGAGAGGTTTTAGTGATTGAGAGACCGTCGTACCTGTGTGTTTGGGCTCAGTTCCAAAAAGGAACTGAACTGAACTTAAAACTTTGCTTATCGCTAACTTAGTCGTGCATATTTAATGCTAAGGGGAAGTAAATTAGATGTTCAGGGGCTTTAACCTCTTGAGGACTGTTATGGGCTGCACATACAGAAAGAGATGAACAGGAAAGAGAAAGAGAGTTTACAGTAGCGACACGTGAAATTAAAAGGTCGGCATCTTCAACGTAGCATGCTACATAAAGTTTCAATGACAGGGGTTTGGAGCACATCAAATAGTTATCCGGTCCCTTTGGAATGTCACCATAAAACCCCATTCTGCTCTGAGGCACATATGGTGGAAATGGACCTTAAAACAAATTTCCTTTGGAGTAAGTAAGCGACTGCATACCTGGACACTGAGCTCACTCTGAAATCGTTTTGCTTGGACTTTATCGTGGCACGTCATGGCTGATGTGACACAGAAAATGGCATCGGTAGTGAAAGACTGTTTGGTTCGAGTGGGCTGTTTTGTAAAAGAGCGCAGACAGCCGGGAGTCATGGTGTATGCACTTCTGCATCCGTGGTAACACAGAAAATACATTCAGCACGGGCTGGTTTACATTTCAGAGGAAGAGGCGTAGAATAAACAGTTTGACAAAGAAGCTTACGCTCTGTATCGCCAGTCTACGTACGTGTGTCTGCCACACATTCTGTCCTGAAAGCTTGTGACGACCTCTGTTCAGCTCACCCAAACATTACTTACAGCTAGGTTTGCTTTTCTGTCAGCTTTTTCCAACTCGGCAGCCGATGACCCACAAACCATCACAGCTGTTTGTGGTCACCGCCATCATTACAGCGCCACACTGTGTACCTCTATACTTGCACACACGTTGTTTTTTTTATTGTTCGTCTCTCAAAGTCAGACCACCTCAGCATTTACTGCTCCAGTTGTGGATTTTCTTTTCTGTTATTATCATCTTGCAGAGCTACATAGCTGGAATTCCCTTTAAAAATAAATGTTCTAGTCGTTGTAAAGTTTAAAATGGTTCTGTTGGTGTTTGTAGCGTAGCAGAGAAGTTACGCATGTAAATGTTTTTTGAGGTACCGTAGAAGACGTTTATGTTCTGTGTTGCAGAGATAGGCTATCTATTGAAGTTAGCATGCTAATCAGCTAGCCCCTCAGCAGTTTGTACCTCAAGTGTTGGTAGTCTGATAGTAAACAGCACCAACACTTCCCTGAGCTCCCAGTTGGGAGCACTAGCAATAGTTAGCAGCAGTTGGACTCTGGTGATCTGTTTAGACAGTTGGCCAATTCTTACATACAGCTTTGCACCTTTAAACACCAACTTTCATCCAGATTTAACGTACTTTTGCATCCAATTTGTTGCATTTCCTCCTGCAAGAAGACACGTCACAAAAATGTACAGTAGAAATGAATGATATCATGGCAAACACGACTTGAAACTGCTTCCTGTAACAGAAGATGTTGAGACACAAATGAGCTATTGATTATCCACAAGAGTATTTTAAAGGGGGGCTTATATAAACATTTGTAGCAATTTGCAGGTATAAATCACTTTTTCATTGGTCACATGTGACCGGATTGTAACATGAGTTAGAAATTCTACCTTCCCCAATGATTTGTTGTGGATTTCTTTTTGCAAAGGACTCAGATTTTCCAGGCGCGACCGCCTCATCCCAGCGCTCGTTGACAGTCCATAATGTTAGCTTAGAAATAGAGTCCGCTAACATAAACTAGCCTCCAGCGCAACACCAATCCCACATAGTCCTTTCAAGTGGAAAAAAAATGTGACATATTATCGCCGCAAATTCATTTTTAATGTGATTTTCAGCATTTTTTTGTAATCAGTAGAAATAATTCCTGCATTTCAAATAAAAACTGGAAGAACTGTTGCACAAAGAAAGTGATTTAGCGACAAATGAGCGCAGCCAAGTACTTGGCCATATGACATAAACTGATTAGCACTGTAATAAGAATCAGTGCGTGACGCCAATAGCATGGACTGACGAGTGCATATAAATTGTCTGAACGTCATTCGTCAGCATCTCCCTTTTCAGCTGATAGCCTCTTGGCAGGAAATGAGCGAGGAAAAATGGGACTTTTCAGTCTCACCCCAGCTATTATAGTCACTGTTAATCACTCCATTTTAAATCAGTGTGATTGGGATATCAAGCATATGATTGCTTTGGACTGAACTGGACTCGTGTTCAGCACTTCCAAGCATTAATGCCAGTGTTTATGTAATGTCCTCTTGTTGTCTGGCGCTGCGGCCGGGGCAAGTCGAGTTGATCTCGCTGCATCAGCAGAGCCCTGTTTGCCTCGTGGGATTGGGTAAGTTGGGAAATTTCGGTGGGCCGTTCACAAAGCGTGGGGGGTAGACACGATGCCCTCCAACCACACACCTTTCACAATCGCTGTTTATAAAAGGCAATTATTTAATTATAGAAGCCGACTGAGCCTTTAATCTAAAAAAAAAAATTTAACTGTTGTCAGTCTATATTTGCCAACTCTGCCAGAAAGAGTTTTGACATATCTCTAATCACAAATCATTCGTACCCTAGGCTAAATGTTCCCTCCTGAATGTTTTCACTGTCGTCCTGCCAGCTACAAAAGGTGCTCTGGGCTGGTGAGCAGACTCTTCTGTCGTGCTCAGGCCTGTGTGTGTCCAAATTAATACATATAAGTTTCGATCCTCGGTGTGTGTGTGTGTGTGTGTGTGTGTGTATGTGTGTGTTTGCGTGCATGCGAGCAGGTCTGGGGAACAGATGGAGGATCGGGGCCAGCAGTGCTGATACAGGAGTCGAGAATCCAGCCATGGAGCTACGTCTCCACGGGGAGTGCGCTGCTGACGACTCGGGCCCCGGCTGGAGGACTGATGTAATGGAACTGGCCTTTTCCTGAACATCACTCTCTCCAGCTGTCTGTGGCTCCGACTGCCTGTCTGTGGCTCCCACCGTCGAGCCACCTGCCTATCCGGGGGTGCCTGTCTGTCTGTATGCTCTCTGCAATTGTTGTCCTGAATCTCTAAAAGGCTTTTTTTATGTCACCGTCTCACCCCTTTTTTTTGAGCTTACTCAACCAAAGTGGTTATGGGCTGGTTGTCTGTCCACTCCTCGTTTTTATTTTATCCTCCAAGTTTGTCGATCTGTGTCGCTCCCTCCCTCTGTCTGTCTCCTAGAAGTACGCGCCCCTTCCTTTCCAAAAAAAAAACCAGAGCCAAAAAAAACATCAAACCCAACTGCACAGCGAAGCACTTTCTTGTAATACTCAACAATAAACAAGTTTGGGGGCTTTTCTCTATCTCGAAGTTTGCGAGATGACTCAAGCTCTTGTGTACGCTGTATATCAGATTAAACAAACAGACTGGATAAGCTCCAAACAACAAAGATGATGACTGAGTAAATTGTTGTGACTGAGCCGAATTAAAAAGCCGCCTACATAAATCTGGTGTTCCGAGCTCGGTGACTAAGCTTTACATTGAGAAACTTGGGATTCCTTCAGGACTTTCCAATACGCTGGCTAACCTTTTAATCTCCTACGCTGTTTTTAAAAAAAAACTGTTTACCCAGAAAAGGAAAATAATGTAATTGCTACAGGAAGCAGAGTATATGACTCATAGCATCTGTGAGCATTTAAGATATCAACGCTGGTGTCATGTTTCTCTGGAGGACATCACAATAATGCGGAACATGATGTAACCCTCAAATGACCTCCGTTTTGTAAAGTCAGTGAACTTTTTTTTCCGTTCATGTCACTCACGGCACAGTAAAAGCGCGATATGAAGCTGGCGCAGACACACGTCCGACCTCAGCGTGTGATCCATCAGAGTGACCTCAGTTGTTTGGAATCCGGCTCACAACACCAAATGGCGTCGCGGACGAAGAAAATGGATGCGAACTGTTACACAACATGTACGATTACGATCAAGTCACGCTGACACATTCTAGGGATCATTCTAGGGATCTTTGGAACAAATGATAAAGATAACTGACTGTATTTCTTAACATTAAAAGCACATTAATGTATTTATAGTTGCAGAACGCCAGAAGCAGGTGTTTCGGGCTGTAGTCATAGCGTTGTAGTTTAGCTTGAGACTGTATCAAGGTTAGTCTGGAGGAAGGTTTGACTGCACCCGTTGTAATTCTGCAAGATGATTGTATTTCATTAAACCAATCACAGTCCTCCCGGTCGACGAAATCCCAGGATGCAGAGTTCGAGCCCCCGCAAACGAGCGTCACCGGTGAACTTGTTTTGCTGCTGGAGAGGGCGAGCCCCGGCATTAAAGCGGCTAAATTCCTGCAAAAGAAAAGGCAACACCTCCAAGCTTGTAGGTGGTGGTTGTTGTATATGCAGATAATGGTGTGGCTTCTGACTCAGTGTGAATTCAACGCGCAGCAAACGGGAGCGCTGCTCCTGGGACGCTTCAGAAAGGTGCCGTGGTGCACCTGGGGAAGCTACGAGCGTTGTCTAGAATGACCGGGAGCCTGACTATCTTTGCAGTGTCTCAAACATTTGACAATTTGTTCCTTTACGTTTTTTTTTCCTTTTTTTTAATCTTTGTGAAATTGAACATATCTGGGTTTTGGACCAGTGATTGGTGACTTTGTCCCTTTATTTAACTTTGGGATGTTGGGTTTTCCACTAATGACACCTTTGGGTAGGAATCAGTCCGGTTAATAATCCAGTATTGCTACAATGCTCCATGTTAAGCATTTAATTAAAGATACTGAAGTCCAAAAGGCAAAGAAAGAGTCACATATATCGAGAGAGTGTGTTGGCTTCAATATGAACCATGAGTGGGAGGCGTCTCGTCTTACCAAGGTCGGAGCACTGGATCACGCGCAGGTGGCACTGGCATCTGAAGGGGCACTTGGGTCCTTCAGGCATGGGTTGGAGCCTTACAATTGGCACCTCAGGATCACCTGATCCCGCCTCATCCTCCATCATGAAGTCTAAGAAACCGGACTGGCGGAAGGGCGGCAGAGCCCAGCACGCAGTGACAAGGAGCAGAGAGAGACAGGCTGACCTCATGGTGCCGCTAGCAGGGAGCCTGGAGGACGAGAGGACACAGTTCAAAGGTTTGGGTGGATACGTTTTCAAAATAGTCCGTCTATGATTAGTTTTGAAAATACCATACCGACTGTTTCTGATTCACTGTTATAGAGGCAAAGTAGAGAGGGGAGAGAAGATAGACTTTGAGCGTGGCAGTGAATCAACGGCAGCGTGAGACAGACAGAACAGGAGACGCTGATTGAGGTCCAGAGGGTCAGAGGGCAAAGGTCAGAGGTGGAGGGCTGAGGGTTAAACACTTGGGTGTAACAATTTAGTGTGGCTGATCAAATGAGCTCTGACTAGTCAGTTTTAGCCAGAAGGTGAAAGGTGATAGAGCAGAGGTTGGGAAAATTACACAATGCTACTTGACAGCAGGGACAAAGTAGAGGTACCTATGCTTATGTTACTAAAAATACTTTTTAGCACATATATGAAGTATTTATACTTCTGAATAGCCTATTTAAATCATTCAACACTGGCATACTGACGTTAAGCTAACAATTTCAGGCATTTAGTTTTAGCTTTCTCTTTCAACCGTTTATCCATTCGGCCCTTTTTTTAGCTAACTATATGAACCATGGATTCACTACTGTATGCTAAGTATTTCAACCACTTATCCATTAACATTAACTTACTTTTTAAACCATGTATCCATCAATTTAAGTTATTTTACGATTAATCACCGTTGAGCTAACTGCTTCAAGTGTTATCCACTATTTTTTAGCTAACAAATTGAACTGTGTATCCATAAGGCTACTTGTAGCTACTTCAAATGTTTATCTATTATGTAAAGCTAACTATTTCAAGCGTTTGCCCATTGTTTTTAGCTTGTGATTTTGACCGCTTAGCTGTTACTGCTAAGTGAAAGCACCTTGTTCTTGAAGGTGGGGTGTTGACATTAATTTAAAACAGCCTCTCATGTAATATTTCTCAACTACCATTTATCTGTGACGCTTACGTTTAGTTATAGCTAAGTATTTCAACTGTTCCTGTCCTTACACTAACTATTTTAACGATTAGGCTATCAATGACTTGTACTACATGCTTTTAGCTAGCTAGCTTTCACATAATCTCAGTCACAGTATGCAATAATTAGATGATATGTAAAAAATAATTAGTAATCTAAGTATGTGGCTGTTATTTTGATTTAATCAGTAGATCTATCCACCTGCATACCCGCAACTGATGACGTGCCCATTTGTAAATCACTGTACTGTAAGATCAAACTGTGTACTAGTGTTTTTCTGCTGCTTCATTAAAGGATACTTGTTTACTGTCGAATCATCTGGATACTATAACGCGCCTATGTAATTTGCTTTTGCAACAGAGGCAGAAACAACAATCGACTGCTGCACGAGCAACATCTGCTTTAACTTTTACACTGATGCACATCATGGGAAATTTCATGGCTGCCACTTTATACCACCGAACTACATCTTGTGTTCAAAAGTAAATGAATCACAGGAATAATTTGCTCGCCCTTAAAGTCTTTTATCATCCCGCCTGTGTCAAAACACAGTGGAGGAGCAGCTGTCACCGGGAGAACCCTGCTGCCTTATGTAGTCGTCTATTTCTAAACACAACCACAACCCAGATGACACATGCACGACTCTCTCTCGAACGCAAACGTACAGCGGAGATCCACAAAACTCCCTGACCTCTTTTACACGGCGGCACACACTTGCACAGAAATGCATGTGGAGTCTCAACGACCCAGCAATCTGCTTGTCATACGCGTCGCCAAGAGTCGGTCCTTCCTTTCGGTGCCACAATAATTGAAGGGCGGATTTGAGCCACTGCTGCTAACAACTGATTTGGGCGCAGCTGGCGTTTTAGTGGACCTTGACCTTAACATCATGAGCAGGATGATGAAACTGACCCAAAACCATCAGTTGGACTGGAGCTGAAAGCGACTCCAGGCTGGTTTATATGGCCAATGTGCATCCGTCTGTGCATAAAATTGCGTTATTTGCATGATTTTAGGCATGAATAAAGTAAATGTTTTTAATTGCGTTTAAAGCATGTGCACAAGTTGATTGTGCGAGTAAAAGAGATAAATGCACAGGTTTAAGACTTCCAAATGCTCTCAATCGTGTTTCTCTGAGAGCGAGAGAGACCGAAAGAAAAAAAACGATGTGCTGATGTAGTTGAAATTCAGGTTACGTCAGGTCATAGGGATCACGCCTCAGAGGGACTCTCAACGCAGGCAGTAATTATAGTCGCTGTCCACAAAACAGCCGCCACTTTGACACACTGTACAGCTTCGGTCCAGTGGTTACAGTGCTTGCATACAGTATGACCAAGCTTGAAATCACTTCCACTCAGAAGGGAGCTGTGTTGGATGGGACAGCTCTGCCTTCTTAATGCTCCTTTATTCACTCACTGCTCCGTTGCTACGAGGCAGAAAAAAAAACAGAGGAACACTCAAAAAGTGTGATTTCACAGGGGCTGGAACTGTAAGCGCACAATGTTTAACGTCTGGATGATTTCCCTTGAACAAAAAAAAAACACAACTCCTTTTCTCTCACATGGAAACATGGGAGTACGGTACAGTGGGAGGCGTAACCCTGAAACAAAGAGTCTGAACACACAGTAGATCCAGAGGACACGTCGTTCCAGGCTCCTCGACAGACTGAGAAGTCTTGGCTATGTCGGGATCTCTTATCTCAGCGTAGCTCAAAGCTCAATCCAACGAAAACCTTGTCAGCAAACTTGGCTTCAGCGTTCTGCCGTCACTTTGGATTTAGGATATAAAGCGCTCCTGGGTCAAGTACTGCTGGTACATGCTCTTTGATGGCTTGTTTTATTCTGGCTTTGATGCCAGATGAGTTGGGCTTGTCTCGTACTGTGATGCATTAATTGCCAAAACTGGAAAGGTTTTTTTTTTTAAAGTCGCTTCTCATGGAGGTGCTTGTGTCCTGAACTGCTTACATCTGGCACTTCTTGCAGGCTGGAACGTTCAGATTTATCTACAAAGCCAGCGAGCGGCAACGCACACGAAGTAACAGAGGTTTCACTGCTGATTAATGACCCTTATCTCCCTGCGTTGACCCGTGGCCACAAGCACATAAACAGATATACATGCACATGTGCACCGGTGGCGGATTTCAGACGGGCCCTCCATGTGTCCAGCCATCAATCCATCAACCTTCGTCCATAAACGTTTCACCGGCTTTTAATGTGAGCCAGACAGGCGAAAAAAAGAGAAGAAGAGAGTGATCCGAAAACTAAGCTCCATGAGCATTTAATGGCTTCAGCATTACTGCAAAGACCAGAATTACTGGGACTTTGTGAGTCATAATCAGACCCAGGAGTTGTTGATGATGAGACTAGAACAAGATTTTGAAATAAAACCTGGAAAAAGGAGGATGAGAGATTCTTAGGGATTATCGTTGGGGACGTTAACTATCAATTTGTGGCCACAGACGCAGAATAAACTTCTATAAGTGGTATTGATACGATTAAATAAGGGAATTTAGAGATGGAGGGGCGTACGTTGTGGATAGTTATTGCTGTTCACAGTGGCGAAATCGTTCAAAACGAACACGAGTTGAAATTCAAGGCTTTTCCCCAGCTGGGATGAACCTCTGAAGATGATGCATGAGACAACCTGCTGTGCCCAGAGGGTCGGTTCTTTCATTATTAGTCTGCTCAGATGTGTCCACGGGCCCCGCAGGTTCAGGTGCCCGCCCACACCCACCTCCAGAATCTACTGAGCACCCATGACACAGCGTTTGTGTATGCGTGCATGCAGGAACATGACCTGATCATACACACTCGACATCGTCCGTATCGGCATTTCCAAAGAAGATGCGACTTTCTGTTCTTGAATCAAAGTCGTTCCTTATCGAGGAATCCTGGCGATCACACCAACTTAGTAAAACATGATCTGACTTTTTTATGACCTTTTCTTAAAATTGATATCTTGCTGAGATGAAACACTGACACGTTTCTGTAGTTGTTGGATGTGTATCTCTACTTGTTTCTTACCACGTTCACCCTATAATTTACTTATAGCAATCCTTTAAAAACCTTTAATTTATTTGGTGCAGGCGATACCAATTGGAGAGAACAAATCTTAATGCAAAGTATACTAAAGTTGTATCTGTTCAGCGAGGCCTCATTCGGAGAACGCAGCCAGTATCAAATCCTGGCACGGCTGTACAGTGTTGATGCCGAGATCTGTTGGGGTCCTGGGTTGAGATGTCGCCAATGCACTGCATAGTGTCTTTATAGGAGGCTCAAGAGTTGTCATTGCAAAAGGTGCCAGTTTTGAGCGGTCCCCAAAAATATCTGGGCCCTGGTTGGGCTCTCCTGATGGTGCCGTCTGCAGCTGTATGCCAGCATACAGGATGGAAATAGGACAGGCTTTATTCTCAAGAAGTGGACTGACACTAATCAGCGACAATGTGGCATAAATTGGTACAGCTTCTGGTTTCCTGCTGGAAAGACTGTCAGTGAAAAGTGTGAATAACGATACAGGTCAACTTGAGGCATTCAGAAAGGGTCACATTCACCCCTCATTCTCACGCTGGAGAGCGACGCTTCTGATGGATTTAGCAATTTTGGGCCCGATGGTGACTTTTGGGAAACTTTGGGGTTGGCGATGAAGTTCATGAAAAGTTCTTAAGTTAATCTGTAACTCATTTGGTGCTGAACCTCAACCATTTAAAGGCCTTTCGAAGAGTTTAAAGGGGCCTTGTTTGGTCAGCAGATGCCTGTTGAAAAACAGCACGAGCATCTGTGAGAAAGTTGGGTCTGCATTTTCAAAAGATTTACAATCCACCACTTTCCCAGAAAAGGACATGTGGTAAATGTTGCCCCAACCATCTCTGTCTTCTTCTCTGGTGTCTCTTAAAAACCTGCGATCCATCATCCCGGTGCCTGACAAAAAAAAAAAGAGGGGTGGAGGCTGACATTT
>OMLP01013736.1:26668-48767 GCA_900302685.1 Spondyliosoma cantharus
AAGTAGCGAGGGGCCACACACACACACACACACACACACACACACACAGGCCAGTAAACGGACAGCTTTAGTGGGTATTTTTCATGTTTGAGGTGAGGTGAGTGCCACGCTGCCAGCCTGATAAACCATTACTGCGAAATAAAGAAAAACCTCTCTGCTATTAGTGGGCTAGTGAATTCTTTTGGAGTCGAAGGCCGCGGTGTTCCCATTAGTAGCCGTTAATCATCCAATACTTTGACATTTTTTCGTCCATTTCTGCCATAAAACGAAGGCTGTGAATTTGAAATGCGCTCCCGCGGACCGCCCGAGAATGTGGGCGACGCTGAAAAGCGTCTCCGTGAACCCCCGAGGAAAACGTTCATCACCTGTTGTCATAATAACGTACACCCACACAAAGGTCTGTTCGGGGAGGCGACTCCTGCATTCACTGTTCCTCCTCGCTCGCCCCTCGGCCCCACATGGATCTAGAAGAAAAAAGGGGAAAAAAAAAGAAAAAAAAAAGGCACACAGGCGACGGAAACACTCGCTCAAGTGGTGTTTTGGTATAAACGTGGCCATTCAGGGCCGGCAGCACTTTTAGTCTCCATGGTGACAGACTCCTGCTTCGGCGGAAAGCGAAGTGAAAGAGGGAGAATGCCTCGCAAACCGGCCCGAGTTTACATCACAGCCTGTAATGAAGGATAATGGTGAAATAGTCAAACACAGCTGCCTGGCTGGTGGAGCGGCGTAGCGTTAAAGCATTGATTAATTGTGATTGCATGGGTAGGATCTATGTTATTATAGATCCAAACCTAGTCTGCAGAATAAAAGAACAAACACGGTCACCACGCAGAACACTGTCTGCACAGCTCGGCCTCCACACGATAAAATAATTCACATAAATACCTCGTCAAACACAGCTGCCTGGAAGCCGAATATTAAGGCATTAGAGGGCTGATTTAATGTGATTGCATGGTTTTTAAATGTGGAAGTGGGATTAGGGTTTGCGAACAACAAGAGCAGCTCTGCACTGTGGAGCGGACTATTTGCTGAAGCAGACTTTTAAAGAGAGTCTTTAAAGTGGATTAATCATAAAGAAGCGCGCAAACAAATGCACCTTTTCCTAATTATTGTGTTAATCTTTCGTGATATTCGACAAAATCCAGCTCCTTCCTTCAGGTTATTCTCTCGTCTGTAGTGCCAATTAAAACCCTTTATAGGTTTTTTTGAGTTTTAGCTGCGAGGAATCGGTGGGTGTACCGAGGTATGCTCGCAAGGCTGGGCTGGAAAATCCAAATCCACATGTCCGGTCTTATCAACAAGACCAGAACGGAATGCATTCTTCCTTTTGCATCGAGTAAATTAACCAAATCATGTCTGGTTAATTTGATATGAAGGGGCGGTGGATGCAGTCCAGTAATTACTAAACGACACACATCTCAAGAAATGTTTGTTTGACGTGATGGGAAGCGTCGGCAGCGTTGGATTGAATTTCTATGCAAACTTCTTTTAAAAATCTCCTTATCAAGTTTTCAAGAATAATTGCAGACAGATTACAGAATGTACTTGTTTTGGGTCGAGGCAGTATTACTGAGTCATTCTTAAAGGCAATGTGCCTGTAAAAATATGGACTTGGAATAAACTTGCCCCACCTTCTACAGATCAGTGATTAAGACACTTTATCATTCTGAGTGAAACAATTCTGGTATATTCTTTTTTTTTTGTATACTTGAAAGCATTTTTCATTTGCCTTTTGACCTTTAGTGAAATTGAGAGCCAGTAGAAAAAAGGCTACGCATAAACACACACGACAGCTTACAGTTTATTATGTTAAGGAGGACGAGTGGCTGATAATTCAGGCCGTATAATTGCGATATATGCTGAAGAATATCAAAGTTCACTGAGGAGGCACCTCAATTTTAAAGTCTTACTACTGTGAAGGAAAATTCAGCAGTACTGTGTGAAGCTATGTTAACACTTTGTATGTGTTACAACATACCTTAATAAATGAGACCTTCTCCGACTCCCTCAAACAGAATGTGGATTGATTTCTATGTAATGAACTTTGGATGGTTATTCATGGGAATACAGAAGACGTGACATTTATAGAGCTCAACAGTGACCGCCCACTTTTTTTAGCGGCTCCGGTTCCGGAAGTGAATTTGCCATTCATTTACTCCATTGACGATTCCTTATATAAAGAGTTTTAAGCCTGGAACCAAGCCAATCAGCTACGAGATGAATCGTGACCATAAAACATTTAATTTGGCGCAAAAAAATTTGGAAAACGGAGAAAAAAGCAAAGGTACAAGACTGTGTACATAATTATCTTAAGAGTAAAGGAACTACTCATCCCATAAACCATTGCGAATGTAACAGCAACGTCTCTGATTGGTGGAGCTCGCTGTTACCACGGAAATGTTTACCGAACCCGCAAATTTCATGTTCGGGTGAAACCTTTCAAAACTCTTCTCCTCACCTCTAAAAAAATACGCAGTAGGCCAGAAAGTGAAATCATGGCAGCTCTGTGGTAAAAGATCGTAGAGTTCAGCGGTAGCACTAACAAGAGAACATGAACGGGTTCAGTAAACATTTCCATGGTAACAGCGGGCTCCACCAATCAGAGACGTCGCTGTTACACTATAGGATTGTGGGTAGTGTAGTACTTTTTCATGACATCGCGAATAAAACATGTTTTTCTCAAAACAAGGTTGATGTCATACAGACTTGTGGCTTCTATAGGATCATATACCATCGTTTCACAATCTCACAGCTCGTGGTGAGTCTACTTTGGATGGTTACGACATTATGGCCAATAATCAAAATCTCTATGGAGAATATGAATGGCATTTTCACTTCACACGATACAATTTTTTTTTATCTACCATATAAAACACAAACACAAAGTGACACAACTTTCTGTGAAAGATAATGTAGTAATAAGATTATTTAGTCTAGTGTTGTCGTGATACTGGAATCTCTAATCTCAATATAATACCTGTAAATGTACCAATGTGCAACGTTAGCTAACGTTAGCTTAGAGTCCTCCCATGTCATGACTGGTGCTAAAACTCTGAGGTCAACACAAAGTCCACTTAAGAACCACATTTTTTTTTCTTCAAAACATAATTTATAGTTAAGAGGACGTGGTGCTTAAACTTTCATTACTTATTTATATGTAATGAACTTTGGGTGGACAGCACAGAGTTCAACACGAAGTCCATGTAAGAACTACATTTTTACCATCCGTATAAAACATGTTTAAAGTGACAAGCTAAGTGGAAGATGATGTGATGAGAACATCTTTCCAAACGGAAGCATGATCAATTTGAAGGAAATTATTCAATACAAAATATAACCTTAGTGATAGTTTACTTGCCCCGTCTGTCACGTTCAGTCTTAATCATGCCTCGTTATTGTTTTGGCTAACGTACAGGATGCTTGCTATGGAGTGCGAAAAAAAAGGTTTTCTTAAAATTGCACATTTTAAAAAATTCAGTTAACTGTATGTAATACTATATTTAATTCTTGTTATCCTATTCTAAATGTAATAACCTGTGTGTATGCACATGCAGGGGACTACAAACTTCAAATTCGTTGTGCAACCCAGTGTTGTAAGAGGACAAACTAACTACTGCCGTTGCTTGAAAAGAAAGTGAGTTTTAGTGCGGCTGGAGGTCAGCACGAATACAACCTTATTAAAAGAAATTACACACATCCATTGGCAGATGTTAGGTTAGTTTGGGGAATACCGGTACGATAAATGAACAACAAAAAAGGCCCATATTCTCTGTTCCAACACTTTGAGGTAGCTTTTCCACAAAGAAGAGAGATTTTTTATAAAACATTTACACACCACAAGAGGATTGTGTTGAGAGCACATAATTAAAAGAAAGGCACTAAATTGACACTGAAATACCGTGTGACTGCTTCTGGAGAGGTCAAAGTGACTGATTGTTTTTCTTATTTAATAACGTAATTAACTTTAATTCCAACCAATGTGGTTTAGAGTTACCAAACTCTAATTGTAACCTTGACCAGAGCTGCTTTATCCTCTCAAGTCTGACTGCTATTAACCCTTTTTTTAATATGATGGACACATAAACATTTGGTGGGCTGTCAAATAATCCTTTCATTGTGGCAGAACATCATTTTCTCATTACCGAAGTCCACAAATCTGCAGTCCACAGTTCGCCCCTCATCTAGCGAAGCGGTACGAGTTGTGTAAGTGTTCGAGAGACTTCATCAATCTCTCGTGCGGGTCTGGATATGTTTGGTGGGCATTTTTCCTTTTTCTTTTCCATTTCAGTCTGTTTCTGATTTACTGGGCTGAGGTGAGCAGCCAAGCGGCTCCCTTGTCTGCCAACAGAACGAGTGCAACCCTCCCAAAGACGTTTGGTTAGAAACAGCAAGTACGACACGTTAACTGCCAAGTTTTGAAAATGAAAGGGAGCTTTGGAGATGTACATATCTATATTCCCCCCCCACTTCCCAAATCTTATATTCTAATGTCGTGGAAACAAAACTGTGCTGCATTTGCAGTTGATGATGATGATGATGACCCCCGAAACTCTGTACCTGCCAAATGCTACATGCTAGTGAGTCCAAATTACGGTTTTATAGGACGCAACTGCCAGCAGCGTTATTAATAACACACAGAATGGAAAATCTATATGCCCGCATCCAAGCCTTTAAGTCTTCGGAAAAGTTTTACGTTGTATATTCATGAGGCTCCGCAGCACTCGACTGACTCATCACAGAGCTCTTGTGCCCTGGGATGCATTTCAGTCTGAGCTCCTCCGCCGTTACCCAACATCATGTGCATGTTTTGTAACCGTTACCGTCGCTCCGTCAGCGTTGATAGACAGAGTCGAAGCATCTGAAAGCACAGAAGCGGTTTCATGAAACTACTCTGTGGTGCAATGCGATCGACGTGAACAATGAGGAAGAGGAAGACACGGCCGGGACATCTGTTATCTAGACATCCTGTGACCGTATCAGGAGCCCCGAAACCAGCCTTGAAAATCTGGACATTTCCTGCATGGAAGTCTTTCTGCGATGACAGGCGATAAGTGCTGAGACTGCAAAGGAGAAGCTGGTTTCAATCTGTTTTCAGCTGTAGGGGAATCAGTTTTCTCCAATTTAAAACTTTCCTTATATAGTATGGCTTTTGGATGAAAGTATTAAATGGAGTTTCGGTTTCTTTTGAGTTTCAGTCTAATACTAGGAAAAATACAAAAGTGGACAGGATGGTTCGTCTAGTCCATAACACAGCTAATTTCTTCTCTTGTGTGCATTTCCTCTGCATGTTCACACATGTATTTTCCCCCCCGAGGTCAGCATAGCGGATGTGATCGCTAATAGTCACGATTTAAATGATGCCATCCCACTGAGAAGTCGGATTAATCCATTCTGACAGAGCGTGTGCGTTAAAGCAAGGGCAGGACAGAATCAGCATTTTGTGAGGGCGGGGAAAACAGGACACATCCTGTCAGAATCACTCATTTCATACATCGACGGCGATGCAGTTTGATGTGCTGCAGCAACTCGGTGGCGTGTGGGCACGAGATATTAACACGATGTACAAAGCGGCGTGAAGGCTGCCCCATGGGTGCACGGAGGAATGAATCGAAGGCTTTTAATGTTAGCAGCCGCAGGGGCCGATAATCAAGAGCCCCAATGGTGAATATGAGGCCTTTAAACAAGCCGCCGGATCAGTGCAGCCAGGTGGTGCAATGATGTGTTAGTCAGCTGACAGTGAGTGTTGTGAAATCTGAATTTAAGGGATTCCTTCAGAATTAATTCATCCATGTCTTCTGATTCTTATAAGAGATGTTCACTGCTATTCCAACACACGGCAAAATACAGTTGTTTTAATTATAACTCTTAGATTATGTGATTTCTTTTGACCCCTTCAAACTCCAAACATAGCTGCTAACTACTGAGTTTTTTTGGCTCCATGTGCCAATGAACATCTTAGGTGGTTAATTGTTAGACACATGCTTCCATTAGCTTGTAAGCTCAGTTAGCTGCGCAGCTAGCAGTCCTGTCAGCTGACTCAGCTAGGACTGGGATCTCGGCGCACCGGGGGAGTGTTGGTGGTACAAAAGTACAAAATGGCAAGGGGGCTAGCTGGTTGGCATGCTAACATCAATACATGTCTCTGCAACACAAAACATAGATGTTTTTAACATTACTATTCATTTTCTGTTGATCAATATGTAACTTTTTAACTACAATTCTTATATAATGCACCTTTAAAAACCTAAATCAAGTAGCCTGCATCCGATAGCAGTCAAATCAGAGGGCGTGTCTGGTCCTTCTGTTCTGATCTGTCTCCACAGTTCAGTTCAGATTTTGCAGCTGTCATGCGACGGGCTGGAGCGAACAATTGGAAATGATCTCCAGGAATGTTGATGCAGTAAATGCTTGAATGGCATTTATTATGCAGAGCTTGGCTTGGGTCTGGGTTACACATCAAAAGACAGGAAAGCCTGAGATGAAACAGACTAAACAGAAAAGATTGATTTTATGCTATTTTTTTTTTTTCCCCCCAGGTGTGTTTTGGAAAAATGAAATTCATCATGTGTGACACAGGAGAAGGCATGGAAGAGGGAAATGCCAACTTGTTTTAACGTCCGCCTCCTCAAACATCAAATCATCTGAATTAACGAACGACTTTGAGAAGGTTAATGATAGTTCAATATGATAATCACTTTTCGTCTCACTGTTGTTTTCCCATTTTTGTGCGAATGCAGCTTTTCATTTCTACGAGATGCAGATTTACGTCCGTTGGAGCGCGTCGATAATATAACGGCGCTTTAGTGGAAAGATTCAGGCCGGCTGTAAAACGGGCGATGTCTTCAGCAGGCGATCCAAAGCTCTCGGGTGTCATTCGGACGGCCTGAGGCGGAGAGCGTCTGACTGGGAAAGTCATTAACGGCCAAAACCCCACCATGGCATCATCAGCTCGGCGTGGCAGAGACGCTCGTCCCCAACAGGGACTGGTTTGTGTCCGACCGCCAGTACGTACGACTGCTGGAGCCAGAAAGCGTGTTTATGGATGCAAAGAGCGCTAATGTGGTGATAATATTATAGAGGGGGAGTATGTAAATGATGGTCAGCGCCAAGAAGAGTGACTTAAGTTACTGAGAATGTTTGTTTTCCTCTCTGTTAATAACTCGGAATATGAAATTACAGTCAAATGTAATGAGTCACTGTTCATTTAGAAGCCAGCTCTGTTACTTTGGAGGAAACACAACTGCCAAATAACGAGATAAGCAGGTGTGGACACACACACCCACACACACTCGCGGATGGTAATATTAAGCAATATTTAATGCACCATTCCAACATCCTGTCCAGCCGGTACAGATGTTCGTGTGAGGGGCCAGCAAGTTGTTTCTTAAAATGTCAAATATCTTCAGTATTTTTTCAGCATAACACAAAATACAGTACGTCGAACAGCACGTGACCGGAGAGCAGAGGACGGGGGTTGTAAACAATCTGTCAAGCGAGATGAGTCCAAAATGTTCCTGAACTTCGAAGGGCTGCGTACGTGACTGCTATCTGCTTATGATCCATTTGGAAAACACAGCAGGAGGCTGGTGGAGGAGGACATTGTTTGTGCAAAATAACAGGCAGTAAACAAAGAATTACAGCCTAATGAAAATGGAAAACGGCGTGGCATTCCCCTCAAGTCAGGAACCAAGTTTCCATGGCGTACAATAAAAGACGAGGATGTTTGAAACATTGTGCTGATCGAGATGTGGCTTGTTTTTTGACAGACAGCGACTCGAAATGCTGCGCAATTAAAAGTGATAGACACTGAGAAAGAGACAAAGACATGGGTCAAAACAACACCAACCATAGCTGCTAACTGTAGCTGCTGTTAGCTTGTTAGCTCATGTACAGCAGCAACTTCCTGGAAACTCGAGGTGGTGCATAAACCCTTGTAAAAAAACAGAAATTTGTTGTTTTAACTCGTCTGAAACAAAGTACAACACACTCATCAGTCACGTTTGACTATTATTAGATAGATATTAATCCACTTGGGTGGAGCCAGGCTAGTAATTTCCCCCTGCTTCCCGTGTTTATGCCAAGCTTATCTAAACTAAGATAAATGAGCGGCTGCCATATGAAGATATTTAGTACTTTGCCTCTCAAAATGTTTTTTTCCATCAGCTTATACAACATTTTTTAAGCATGATAAACCCCCTAAAATTAGATGATTGATTCCTTTCCTTGACCTTTTTCCGTTTCTGTTTCTGGTATTTCACATTTAACGTCACAAATGTGCCAAACAGGGAATTTTGCAGAGAACTATCCACACTGTTCTTGGTCCACGCTGCGGCCGTAGCTCATGACCTGCTGAAGCTACGTCATGTTGGGCTGCATTTGTACAAATACAAATTTCGCTAGCTGGAGAGGAAGGCTGCGACAATGTCACGGTGCTTACTTTTCTTCATATCTTTAACTTTAGCCTCTCTTTTAAACACAACGCTGACTGATCGCTGCTTCAACGACGACAAAATGGAAACTATCAACGTGTCAACGTCCGTAACGTTTGCGTGCCTCATAGCATGGTGACGGAAAAGGGTGGGGGGGAATTAGCGTGTCCACCCAGGTATCACGTTTCCGGCACTGCTGATCGGAGCTGAAGCTGATTATTAACCGTGACTACCGCAGAGTCGTCTGACCTGGGAGTTATTGCATCTTCCAGCTGAAGACAGAAGCCAGATGTTTTCTGTCCAGTTTGAAATGGGTTACGAGTTACAAGAGTAATTAGTACGTCAATTAGCTTCACGTTTACTTTTTAATAGGTTTTAAGATCTGTATGTTTGTTCAGCTCTCCTCTTGCTTCTCCTCTTTCCTGGTGTTCTCTCGCTCGGTTCTCAGAAATCCGACCCAGAGCAGCCAGAAAGTCAGCCGCGCATTCAGGACGTTTTCTCGATGCCTTCAGATTATTCCGTCTTAATTTTGCCGATTCAGTGGGATCCCTGAACTTTCTGCATGTACGCCATGGCCGAGTTTTTCCTGCCTGGTTATTGCGAGCGGACCACTACAGGCCCTATTGATTTTATCACTCACTTGGCAAAGCGTTTGTTACATTTGGCTGAATTCTCAGCAGATCCACTGGAAAGTTTCTACCAAAACATCTTGAACCATTAAACAACGACACGGATAGTGAAGCCTGTCCTGATCTGTTTATAATTGATCCCACTCTTGGAGCGAGGGGTGAAAGGAACAAATTAGCTGATTTTCAGAATAAGAGGAAGATTGTAGTTATTACCGGTTTTCTAATTGATGCTTCCAATCTTGAGTGTTAAACCCTCTGGAACTTGATCATTTTCATGCCTCTTGTTCAGACAAGTCCATACCAAAAAAACACTTAGATGTGGTATCTGGCCTACGTAGTCCCTCATAGGCCATCTCAGTCCACACCCTGCCCTGGCAGAGGCAGCGTGTGTCAGAGCGTTTGGTGAATAGAAGGTCAACCATCTTTCTTCCCTTTCGAATTCAAGCCAGACGGGTCTCGAGTGCCAACGCTTATCCGAAACCGAACCGAGAGCGCCTGGTAACTCTCCTCACCAGACAAAACACTTCCTTTGTATACGTTGGGAGGCTTGTTTCCAGCCAGACTGACACTAAGACAGACAGATGGCACCGACCGCTTGTGTCCCGCGAAAAAAAGGTTTCTCCCGTTTCATCCACATTTATCATTCTCGGTGCCAGAGGGGTAGCAGTCCAACTTCCTTTTTTTAGCCTCGAGGTTTATTTCTTCAGTGTGTGTGGTAGGAACCTGCAGGTTTGTAGCTGAACAGAATGTAACCCGGGAGGAGTAAAGTGAACACAAACACACACAGGAGACAGAATGAGACGGTGCGTTTGGGTGTTTTGGTCGAGGAGTGTGTCTCTTTGATAAGGTATGCTTACTTTTTCACTCCCAATTCCTCGGTGACATCATGCCGTAGCTATGGAGCCGTATCCGATCTCACATATCGCCACACGTGCACGGCACAGGGGAACGAATTCCACAACTCACGAGGGGCAGAAACGGGGTTCGGCAGGAGCCCGTCCATATTGCGTTCAGGAGGTGGTAGGAACAGTTTGTACAGCGACACGAGGGAGCACTCAGCTTTCGAGTGCTTGTAATGTGCGAGACACATGTTCAAGGTCAAGACAGTGATGGATTCTGCGGCGAACTTCTGGTGCATAGGGGAAAGTAAAAGCTGCAGAACAAGGCGCAACAGGACGGAGAGAGAGAGAGAAAAAAAAAAGAGCGGCGTTGGTGGAGCCAATTAGGTGTTTGGCCACATCTGTTCTCTCCTTGATAATTTATCTGTGGTAATTGGCAAACCGGCTTTGGCATGGAACGAATAAGATGTGGTCAGACTTTTCTCCAGTGTTCTCATGGAGCTTTCCAAAACGCCCTGAACCGTCCAAAAGTTTAAAAAAGTCCATGTGTATTTCAGTGTAAGACGAAATTAAATATTTTTGGAGTGGCCACCTCCGACCAGCTCGCCGGCGCTGTAGCAGCCAGCGTATGGCAGCGAATCAGTGGGTTTGGAAGCCGATGACTAAGATTCTTACTTATTGGGCCCCAGGATTTCTGCCTGACTGGTTGAATCTGGATATTCTAGCTCTTAAAAAGACAAGCGGGCCAGAGGATCGTTCAGTTGCTCTTGGAGCAGTCAACGTTTACTCTAGAGTCTGCCCCCATTCTTTCCACATACTTCACATTTTCGCGTCCAAGTTTGCGCGGCTTTGCAATGTCTGTCCTCTTCATAGTGTACTACAGATGAGGAAAAAAAGAACGTGTTTCCACCTTAAAACTGGAAACCCTGATATAATTAAATATAAGAACAAGATGGAGGTGTTTATAGCACCTCTAGCAGGCTGTAAACACAAAATACACTGACGCAAGAGGATATCTGTTGTCGTGCATTCTGCCATTTTGCAGTCTCTGGCTCGGATGTCTGCATTATAAAAAAAAAAAAAGGCTTTGCCCGTTGAGAGTTTTAGGTAATGGATGACAGAGGAGCTGAGTCACACAACATCATGTTTTGATTAAAATTCAAGGAAATAGGGAAAGGTACAACAAGTGGTTAGACCAAAAACAGACTCAGACGCTTCAAGAGAATTGGGAATGATACAAACAGGCGCACGTAGTTATTCGAGGAAGCTAAATGATTAAATCCTAAAGCTACGGTCATCAATACAATTTATATTAATGACGCAGTCTCGGTGTTGAACCATCTCTCAGCTCATTGTTGTGTTTCCGTCTCACTGCTCTTATCGACCTTGTTTCCAGCAGCAACCACTTTGAGCAAAACACTCTGATAAGGACCACGTTGCCTCAACTGCTTGTAGCACGTACTGTTTGCCAAACTCTAATTCTGCACGCAGCCCCTCCAATTAAGTTCTGTGGAAAACACATGCGTCGAAAAATGCCACGCATCAAAAACGAGGAAGGAAGAATGAGAACGTCCAAGCAGGGTGGAGGTCGAGGTAGAAGGAAGGAAGTCAAAAGGTTAACGAAAGCTTGCAAAGAAGTTTTGTTGCCTAAACCTTTTTTTAGACCCTCCCGTGCCCCCATGTGAGAAAAAAATGCTGCAAAAGTGCATTGAAAACGTTACCTCTACCGGGTTCACTGGCCTCATATTTAACTATGTTGTATTGGACACCAGCTGATGATTATTCGAAATGAATTTTATTATTTGATACATTTTTTTAGTCGGCGAAAATTCTTAAAATAGTTTAAACAAATGTTAATACAACGCAATTATTTAAAAAAGGTTTTTGGATTGTAGTTTTTTTCATATGTTTTGTGTTTAAAAAATAAAGTCATAAATGTAGCAGATTAAAAAGTAGAACACATTGATTTGATTTTACATTCCACTGGTGGTAAATAGACAACATGTGCACGACAAAAGCTTTATAAGGTGATAATATGTCCGTTTTATTTTTACAACTTCACCTGAAATGGCCCAAAAACTATTATTGTTTATGGCGTCTGGACATTGTGGAGAACGTCACTCTCATCCTGCATCAGGTGAGATACGTGACAAGGCAAACAGCGTTGAGTGAGCCGATGATTTGGGTTTTGCTCATGAGATTTTTAACTTCTCCGGTTGGGAGAACTCAAACCCGTTTAACAAACTGACACGAGATTCGCTTGACACTGAGAAACGACACCAACGTCGTACTATAGCATTTTTTATTAGTCGTTCTCTGGTGATTTGGTTGTGCTTTTGTCAGCACTACAACAAAAAGTTAAACAATGGAAGGATTTGGATGAAAGTCTCCAAAACAGTCGTTGAGTTTCCACAGATGTTAATAGGGAAAAAAAACAGACGCTACAAAATAGTTTGGACCTGAACAGCAGTCACAGTCAAGAAAAACTAAACGATCCACTGGCGTGAGATGCAAAACATCCAGGTCACCCACAGGGGTGTGTTCCCATAAGCCTCCTGTAACATTCCTTCTTTGAGACACTCTGAAGATCCTGGAAGAGGAAAAAAAATGGGCAGATGTTGTGTTTGGCTATAGAATTTTTTTCACACAAAACACGGATGAAACATCAGATTGAAAATAACATTCGGTATCAGCGAGTCGTGGTCAAACTGCTGCTAAGTGTTTGGCAACAGGTCAGCGTTTCACAACACCTGGCACAAACAGCTCGTCTGTCCATAAATCCTCTTTGAAACTGCACGACTTTGAAACTATTTTTTGCTAAGTTTTTATGGCGAGGTGTCCATTTCTCTTCATAGACGCAATTGGAATCGGATAAATCACAAATTAGGAATCTCACTTGGACTGTCAGCACGACTAGGAGTTATGTTCTTCCGACAAACACATGATACTGTGAAAAGATGCTAAAAATTAAAGGCAACCAGCGGTATAACAGTCACTCACTGGTCTTGCCTTTAAAAGTCAGATGTCACAAATATGTCACATCTGTTTTCTGTCTCCCATCTCTATTCTTTCTGGAAAACGTCTCCGCCCGATGATGAAGAGTTAAGTGTGTTTTGTTGTTGCCAAGAGCTGCTTCGGTCTGTGCTGACGCAGCGAGAGTTGCGAGTGTTTGAAAAGGGGATCAAAGTCGTCGTGACCCCGGATGAATGTGCTCAACTGGGGTTACGATGTCGAAACATAGAGTTAGGTAACACAAACAGGAAACTGTAAGGAATAATCATTAATTACACATTGGATAGGAGCCCATGTTTGTTGTTGGAAACCAAAACGCAGCGTAAGATTTGACAGAATCGGGCAGAAAACTCCAAATGAAAACGGGGAATGATGATGATTTCAAATGTTGACATTTTTAAATGTAAGGGTGGAAGCGCTCCCTGGACTCAAAGAATTAAAAATCACAAGAAATCTCCAGGACATTCTATTAAACTGTTAAAATACCTTCATTGTCACAGCGTGGCCATTTTAGATATTAAATAAACAAATGTCCATCATAACTTGTTTTTTAGTGCATTTAGTGCAAATATTAAGGTGGTGTACATGGTAAACATCAGCATGTTAGCATTTCATTAAGAGCCCACTGATATTAGCATTTAGCCAAGAGCTCTGCTGAGTGTAGCCTCACAGGGTTGCTAAGCGAAGCCACAACAACAATCATAATGGATTACACACCGTCTCATTTCCATGTGGATCACTTTAATGTAAATTACACGCCTGGGATTTCTTAACCTGCTAATAAAAGCAGCAGATGTATGTGAACACACTGTAATTCAACTGAGCCAACCCCTTGAGCTGGTGGCTACAATATCCCCAGACTCCCTTAACAAATTGCGTGATTTTAAGAGTTGCAGAGCAAAGAGAAGCTCGAAGAAATAAGTTGCAAAATTGTTATCACAAATTCTAAATCATTTGGGCCTTCTTGTAAATTCGGCATCAAATGCAAAACATTGATTTGTTTTTTTCCTTGTAAAAAGTGTCAGTTTTGTCGCTGCATTGCTGTACCAGCCAGTCTGCTTCTGTGTCGAAAGTGCATCTGTTTAAACACTGTTTCAGTTGTTTCAATATATGATAAAAGACAACAAATTATTGATGTTAAACATGTCAAATTGTACAACTACAGTAACCAATATAGGCAACATTAAGTAAAAAAAAATCACTTAATTTTGTGAGTAGTGGAGTTAGAAGAAAGTTTGTGAAGCACATGTCTGCAAAAAAATCTATTTTTTCCTTCATGTTGATTCAGCAAATGTTATACATGATATTTACTTATTTGTGTAGAAAACATCATATATGTTTGTTCCATCGATGTACGTGTTGGTGGGGAAGTAAGATCCGAGACACATTAGTGCCAGGTGATGTTCTCTCAGCTGAAACCAGATAACATGAGAATCATCAGACATGAAGGCATTCATGCAGATAATACTCGCATCATGTCCTCGGGTCACTGATTTGACTTGAGTCTCTGTCACGAGCGATTAACTTTATAATCAATGAAATCCAGCCGACTAATTTTGCTGTCACATTAATATTCGGCTGATCCTGCTGGTCACTCATTTTTTTGTCAATCTCACTAAAAGCTGTTGATGGACATAAATTAGCTGTGACAGTTCTTTGGACAGTTTCTTGGAGTGTGTTTAAGCACACCGCTCCGCTCAGCTTTACACGGCATCCTCGTGTGTCTAGACTTGCCTCCAAGCATGCAGCCACCCGTGCCCCCAGCCTTCCTCTGCCGACGTCACATCCCCTCCTGCTCACATTAAAGCTGTGTAATACCCGCCGTGATCAGAGAGAGAAATCACCTCTAATTTGCCACCTTGTTGCCAGCGCTACTAATTCACTTCATGGCTGTCGAATTAGAGGCAAAAACAGGAAGTTGTGGCAGCTCTCATGTTACATGTGAGGACAGAAAGTGATTTGTGGTGTCAGGTGATTTGTTGACTGCTGCATGAATCCCGTGTAATGTATTTGGGTCATGTAATGTGGTGCCGCAACGGCAGCTGAGGTCCAGAGCAATGTTAACAAGTGGACTTGGACAGTTCTTGGTGTTCTTTCCTTACATCCTCTTTAATGACTCAACTGGCTTTGTCTGCTTCACTTTCTGCTCATTGACATTCAAAACAGACATCAGTAAAAATGGGAGCGGGGGAACGATCGCTTAGGTAACGTCTGCTGCTCCGCACGGAAAACCCTGTGTTCAACTTCTCATCCGCAAGTGAAAAATCCTTATTTATTTGAATTGCTCAAACAATGTTTTCTTATTAGGGAACTGTTTTCCCCCGTCTAGACTTTAATTAAGAGCGTTACCATGGCAATAGCCAACACAGGAAGCAGAGGACACAGAGGTATTCCTTCCTGCGGTGACCTGGTTTATAGTTTTGGAGTGTCCTGTGCCCGGGGCACATGCACGTTTGAAGACCACCTGAACTGCCGATGGCTTTCAGCGTGCAAACTGACAAATTGGCTCGTTCATATGCCACAGATAGAGAGAGTGATGTTTTTATTAGATAATGAAAACAATACACTTCCTAAATAGGGAATACCAAAAGTTGGTCCTTTAATGAACCTTGTAAAAAGTGTTATAAGCAGTGGAATGCCATTAAAGCCCATCTGTGGTTTTTACTTGTTTTTATTCACGTTTGGTGAACACCTGAAGGCTTAAGGGCTTTTTCAGTTTCACTGGCCTGCAAGTGTATAGCCAGGATTTTCAGGCGGTCAATAGTGAGGATTAACCTTTGACTGACAGATCAAGGGATCAAATCAAAGCAAAAGAAAAATGAAGTCTCAAATGAAGTAATTTCTGTGCATTAACTCGACAAAGAACTTCAAATCCAGACAAGGACTCTTTGAAACAAGAGATGTGCGCGGCCATACTGATGAGGAACACATTTTAAAACAAAGATGGTAGTGTTTATTCACACATTCTTTTACAACCATGCCATCTTCACGGTAATAATGACAATATATAGTCGTAAAACAGACCAACAGAATAAACAGTTTAAGAACTTGCAGTCAGAGAACTTAACAACAGCTTTAAGGTTACAATGGTTTAAGGTTAAAGTTACTAATGCTTAGGTGGTTTTACAACTCATTCCTACAGAAAAACAACAATCTAATCTAATAATCCCACATAATCTAATCAGTTTTAAAAGGGGCAATTTGCAGATTATTGCCAAAATTCAAGGTTTCAATTACATTGGTTACCGTATTGACCCGAATATAGGACGACCCTGATTATAAAACGACCGCTCTTTTCAAGACTAATCTTCAGAAAAAGACTCTGATAACCAACATTTTTCTCAATAACAAATTCACATACCCTCCTGTTAATCTCTTGGAAGCGGCCGCTTTGAGGACCACGATAAGCTTTTCTCTTACTGTTAGCGTTTTTCAGACGGTCTCCTTGGACCCGCCATCTTCAGACGTTACACTCTGTAACTCCATATTTCTTGGCTGCCTGACAGTTGTTTGACGCCTCTGCCATTATCTTAAAATTAGCATCATAGCTCCGCCTCAGATGTCTGTTTACTTGCCCCACTTTTGATCCACTTTGCCCAGACAACTATCAGCATGTGTCAACGGTTAGACCCCGGTTATAAGACGATCCCATTTTTTCACATTATTTTCATCGAAAAAAAACCTTGTCCTATATTCCGGTCAATACGGTAAGTGCTGCCCTGTCGCTTCTGCATCCCGAGGCAAATCTACTGCACTGGTTCCAGAACTATTAATCATTTAGACACACAGATACGTAAACAAATAGGGCCCAGGTTTAAAAATATGTATATAACCCTTTAAAAAGATATGATACAGTTTAAAATATAGGACCATATCATCTGCATAAAGATGCATTTGACAAATCTTGCATTGAGGAGACAATTTGAATACTGTTAATGGTGACCAGTGCATGGGGCCAAGTTGTATTCCTGTGCCACATCTAACCAGCAGGAATTTAACTTGTGTGTCTGCACCTTCACAACGTCTGGTCTCGTCTGATAGACGGTTCTTGAGACAGTTACAGGCTGTCCACCGGAGGCAGACGCAGGATTATCTTTAAACATAAGGAACCGTCAAGTGTATCATAAGTTTTTGATATAAGAATTAATATAAAGGCAAACGTTTCTTATTGTCTACATTCAATCCTTTAATGTCACAGCAGGAACGGTATCATCACAGGCTTCAAAACCTCGAGACCTCGAGTGGCTGGAAGAGGAGAGTCTGTGGCTAATTACTAACTTTGATTCCAGGACTTCAACAACAGTTACTAAAGGTCACTGCAAACAAACTGGGAAATGCAAGATGTAATGGAAAGATAAAATACAACAAGTTCGGAAAGACACTCAGTAATAATTGATGCGGGGAGAGAAAAGACTCAAGGATCTGAGTCGTCGTCCTCCTGAACAGAGAACAGAGACCCCAGGTTGGCTCCATGCACACAGTAATTGCTATTTGCAGGAGTCCCTGTGCAAACAGTCTCAAACAAATGGCAAGCCGCAGGCAAATCTGTTGAAAGCTAAACAGATATTGACTTAATGGTAAACAACCATCAGGTTTAATACTTGGAGGCTGGGAGTTGGCAGCTTGATTACATGGAACCTGTGAGCAAGTCCTAATAGTATTCCTCCTCGCTTGGCAGGTTAGACTATTGTACACTTATTCTCTGAATAAAAACAAGTTGAAAATGAATATGAAGCCAGTATATTTCCACTATTACCCTGCAAGTGGGTGCTTTGGTTCACTGGAAATGACTTTGAGCTTGTCACCTCTGACTGGAAGGTAGTTTAGGCTGAGTTTACAATTTCTATGTTTAAATAAGTGATTGTGCAACTAAAAGAACGGTGAGCAACAGTTTTAACAGGAAAGAGTTACTGCTTGGAAGTAAAGGATTTCCAGTCTGACATCATACCCTCAACTTACCTCACTCAGTGGACTGACTGTTTTCTATAAATAGTCAATAAATAAATGTACAGTAATTGTTTATCTTTTATCTTTATTGGTACTTATTTTTCTGACATCTTTTGACATTTTAACACAAATATCTTTACCTTCTCCTTCACACATTTTCAAAACAGCCTTGATTATTGACTTTTAATGCATTTTATGGGAATTATCGTTTTTTGTTTTTAACTTGTGCCATTTCACGCCACCTCCCGAACATCGCTAGACCGATTTACACCTATCATGTCACGCACGGCTGACTTGTTGACGTACCAAGACGTAAAAAGACAGAACGAGACGGAAACAGACAGAGAGGGAGATTCGAATGGGGAGAAAAGTCATCCTAGTGGTGTCGGTATTTGACCTCCCGGGAATGAGACTCATCAATCAGCTGTCTTTGCGGTGTGTTTAGGGACTTCTCGGACAAATCCTACTAATTCTACCTTAAAATTCAATAGCCTTTGAATGATATTAATATGGCATGAGGTTCAGTTAGCTTTGCAAAGAAGTGGCTGATAGAAATGTTCTTCAGAGGGACACGTTCAGAGCCTGTACAGAGCCCTTTTTTCTCCTCGGTGTATTCAGGATTGTAACGAGACGCTATAGAGAGCAATGTGCTCTGCTTGGCTTCAGCTGAGGAGTGAGCTGCCCTGCTGAAGAGGAACACTCATAGGCCCCCTTGTGGAGCCCCTGAATAAAAGAGTGCACATGTGTACACTGTGTGCATGTACTTTATATGAGAGGCTCCACTTGATATCTTCATCATTTCAAGTGTTTTTACGCGCAAAACTTCACAATTCGACGACACAAAGCGCTTCACTCCTGCATACGTGCTCGTGAACCGTGTGCTCCGGCATGTGTGTGTTGTCAGCGCGGGTCCACACCAGGAGCAGATGATGATGATGGGGCTGTATGTATGTGTGTGTGTGTGTATAGAGGTCCCTCTGGCTCCCATGGTTTCTCTCTCTATCCCCTCCCTCCCTCTCGCCCTCCCCTCCCTCCTCGCCTTCTCCCCTTCTCTCGGCTAACTCAGGCGCCACCTCCCTCTCGCACATGCAATAGCACTCTGATTCCGAGGCGGACGTTTTGTTTTTTTTAACCCTTCGGCTGGATTTTTTCTTTATATCCCTGCGAGATTAGGCTAGATTTTAGACAAGAGCGAGGTCGCCGTGGTCAATCCTGACTCCTGAGTCAAGATTAGGTGTGCTTTGATTTAAGGGTTTCAAGGTTAAGTTGGTTGAGATAGCTGGGTTTAAGGCCGGGCTGAGAGTAGAAGATTTCACGGTACAGTACAGTAAGACAGAAGTGTGTGTGTGTGTGGAAAAGGAAAACAAATGCATCTGTATGTGTGTCTTTCTTGCCAACTGTATATGTGAGAAAAAAAACAGCCACAAATTACATGCTGTCACTGAAACATATCCACATCCCATTTACATGTTTTCTATAAACTTCTTGCTGCAGCTCATATATATCATATATCAGATAGTTTTTTTTCGTGCAGCATTTACAAGCCGTCGGTACGTGCCAAAGAAATTCAACAAAATGCACAAGTTTCCAGCTATTTTTCTAGCTTCTGGTGCATCATGGGAAGGAGGCCTCCAGGATTCATTACTACGAGAGAGATGGAACGTCAGCTGAATATCACCACAGCTCTGTCTGCTCGTCTGGCTGGCTCGCATGTAGGGTGTGGTTTAATATCCTGTTCCCTCTGTTCTCTTTTGTCTTCCCATTCTCTCTCCGAGCGTGCTCTGATTCCTGTAAGAGCTGAATGTGGTCAGCATTAGAACAAAGACGATCACGAAAAGGGGCTGAATCTTGTATTTTCGGCAACAGTACGAGTGGATTATGGATGACTTTCAGTGACATTGAGATATATTTGATTACTTTTAATGTCTCTGTGTAAAGGCAAACATAGTCAGGTCAGAAAAACTAAACACAAGCTGCGGTGGAAAGTGACTAAGTACATTTACTCGAGTACTTAAGTACATATATCAGGTATTTTTAGTCTACTTAAACATTTCCATATTCTGCTAATTTATGCTTTTACTCCACTACAGTTCAGAGGCAAATATTGTATTTTTACTCCTCTACATTTGAGAACTTTAGTTACTAGTTACTTTGCAGATTTAGTTTAATTATTTAGTTTACAGTGTGTACAGGCTTCTTGGAATAAATGTAATGGGATTACATAATTAGAATACAAAAAAGGTAACTGTGTTCCAGTAAAGTTACAGAAAAAAAGATGTAATTAGATTACAGATACTTTCATTAGAAAGGAGATTACTAACAGGACTACAAATTTGAAATAACACATAATATAGTAGTCTGTAACTAGACTTTCACAGAATACACACTCATTAAGATGAAAGTAATTTTATTGCTATTTATTTTCTCGTGTCTTTATTTACAAACAGTATTGAGGTGATTCAAAAGTAATGGAAAATAATCAAGTTACATTACTTTATTATTGTGATACTTTGACTAAATTTTTTAATAAGTAATTAGTAACTGTATCAGAAGAAATTTAAAGTTACCCTCCCAACCCTGAATACAACATATATTCAACAAATAAATTACAATGTAATTTTATAGATTAAGATAAAACTTTATTGAACTGAGGAGAAATTCACAAGCTACCCAGCAGATCAACTTATACAGTAGTTAAACCGTTACCAGCGTCAATATAAAATTTACATTTACTTAAAGGTGCAATGAGTTCGCCACTTGTCATATACTCATTTTAAATACAAGGCAGCTTAATGCCATAGTAACCGCTAACTGCTGCTAACTAGCTGTCGTTAGCTAGTTAGCTCAGTTGCCCCTGCACCTAGCGGTCCGGACTGGGGGGCTTTGGAAGTGTTGTTTTTTTTTTTATTAGCACAGAAGCTTTGGACCATGATGGGCCGGGGGCTAGCTGGTTAGCATGCTAACTGAAGCAGATATCTGTGCAACACAACACACAGGCGTCATAAACATCCTACTTGTGCTTCCTCCACGTTCTGTTGACGAGTTTGGTTAATTAAAAAAAATAAAAAATTCTTACATATTGCACCTTTAAAGTGGAAACAAACTTTCATCAAATGTGATTATTTGGTTGTGATGCAGCATGAAGTCTACAGAGTAACTAAAGTAGCAGAAAATGGAAAAAAGTACTTGAGTAAATGTACTGCCAGCCATCATTTTCCTGGGAGATTTCCGTGCCATGTGGCAGACAAAGTCGAATGGCGAGAGGGAAGTTTATAGGGAACTTATGCAATGCAATTACATTGTGCAATCAACATGTATTTCATAGTGATCCGTTGAAGAAAACCAGCTTCTTCCACCTCTCAAGTGGTTGTATAACCACGTCGCGCACTCTGGAGAGCCGTGCCATCTCCCCTCCCGAGAAGAACAGTGATGTTTGATTAATGGCGTTGCGGTTTTGGCGCGAGCTTTACATCAGATCGCACTGCCTTATAAGTCATGTCGGAGCGCAAATGAATCAGAGCAAAGGCGAGGATTTTATTATTCCTGCCAACGCGGGTTAACTCTATCAAGTAGGTGATGCGCTGACAGAAGAGAGGAGGCTTTCCTGTGGGAGGTTGGCAGTTACAACTACTACTACTAATCCTGCGAACCTCCTGTTGGGATAAGCTTGAGTATCAGACTTGAACATCGTCCAGCACAGGATACGGAGGTACACAAATAAAGTCACCATCTGCCAAACTACTTGAGCGGTGCGCATGGGTTCAGACGGCGCCAGGGGAGCCGTTCGCATGATCATTACGTATCTGTTCGACTCCCACGCACCAGACGACTGTGGAGACAAGTGTGCACACAGGTATAGGTATGCACTCACGGAAAGGGGCGAGAGGAATATGAAACAAGGGAGACAGAGGGAGAGGAGGAAAGAGAAAAGGGGAGACACAAAAGGAGGGGAGGAGGGCTTCCAGTGGATCCAGGTAGACATGTGGTGTTGTGATACAGGGGTCAGGGTCCTGCTGGACCGTAGGGAGGTGCTGGTGAGCTCCCTTGCCCAGCCGAAAGCTCTTCCCTTCTGGACACGCGCTGAGCCAGCGGAGCCTGGATCCATCCTTCAAGCCCTCCCTCCCTTCACTCCCTCGTCTTCCTCCCTCCTCCCTCCCTCCCTCTCGTCCCCCTCCTCCCGCTCCTCTTTCCCAGGCCCTATGGGTGCAGTGCCACGTTGCTGAGTGAACTTATTAGAGCAAGG
>OMLP01013737.1:0-10424 GCA_900302685.1 Spondyliosoma cantharus
TGCAGAGGGGTGAGCCTGGACTCCTTCGTCCTCACGTTGACCTCAGCACCTCCATCCAACAGCAGCTCGGCACACCTGGAACAAGAGACACAGATTGTGATCATCACACCAGGCGCCTGCATTAATATCTAATATTCTCTCTCTTGGTGAGCCATTTCTGCCTTTTATAGGAAAATTATGATTTCACAAGACTTTTATTACTGCAGTATAGGAGGAAATTACATTTAAAGATGAACATTTTGCTCTGTAAGACATAAAACTCATCTTCAGTTATTACAGAGATGAAACTGGAGATAATAAAGAACAGATTATTGACGGTAATGTGCCTCATCTTTTCACTCACTGGAATGACTGGGCAGATGTGCACAGGTGGAGAGCAGCACTGCCGTCTGCAGCCAGCAGGTCAGGGTCTGCTCCGTGAGACAGCAGCAGCCGGACGCAGACAGCGTGGCCGCCTATACAGGCATCGTGGAGGGCGGTGTTTCCCCCGGGGTCTGCGTTCGCCTCCGCCCCACGAAACAGCAGCTCCTCCACACATCCTGTGTGACCTCTGCTGGCAGCCAGACGCAGAGCTGATGTCTGCTTCACCTTGGAGCTCAGCGTCCACATCCCTGATGGAGAAACAGGAAGTATTACCGTAGACTATTATTAGTATGTGTGTAGGATCATCAGAAAGAGGTGTTGAACCCATACCCATCTCTGGAGTCCACACCATCTCCTCATGCACTGTCTCCATCAGGGCGTTGACCATCCCAGGGTCCTTCAGCACCGCATACACTCCTTTTATATCCCCACACATGAAGGTGTTGTGGACAGATGTGTCTCTGCAGCGGACCTGAGGCGGAGGGGCCCTGACCTCCTGGAGACGCCGCGGCTGCTGCTGCTGCTGCTGCTGCCTGGGAGGAGGAGGAGGAGGAAGAGGAAGCCTGGGGGCCCGGGACACCGGGGCCCTGGTCATGGATCTCCTGTGAGCCAAGGCCCGGCGGGCATCCTCCCACTCCTGAAGCTCCTGCTCCAGCCTGAGAGAGCGCAGCGAGGTAGAAGTGAACGGAAAAGTGTCCTTTGACATGGCACCTTAAGGTGGGGCCAATCAGAGAGTTCAGGTGCGTGAAGGTGTAGAAAGAAGACAGGTTTTAGAATAAACACGTGAGCCTGAAGTCAGCATAGAAAACTCTTCAAAGCAACAGCGTCTTGCCTTTGAAGCATCAGGCAGCGCTGTACAAATTAACGTCAGCCTACAGCCTAAACACTACTTCTGCTTTAACTCACCCTTTCCTGGAACTGCAGTGAGCCACAGAGGTCCGAGCTGTCGTCAAGTAAAAACTTTCATAACTTTCAAATCAGTCTTCCTTCCATTTTATCCAAACTATCACAAGTTGAACTCCACATTGAATGCCCTTCATTCGTGGACGCAGCCGCGAGATTGTTGCTCAAACACGGCTTTAGCACTAGTTATTAATAGAACAGAATGCAAGCTGACACTTGTATTACCCAAAATGGCCACCACATGGCGGTGTTGGTCCAGAGGATGTGCCCCCAAAACAGCCATCTCCAAGAAAAGAACCAAGACATGTCGAGATAGCAGCAACTCGAGGCAGTTTAAAGAGGACATGCACGGACAACAACAGTGTTTGGGTTAGAAAAGGTGATCAGGGACAACCGTACCTGATGAAACCTCTGGCGTTAAAAGCTTCCATCAGATTTAAAAGTAATAATCAGGAAATAGCAGTGTGAAACCATCCTTGATTTCATGTATTTCCTCTCCTTCTCTTTCCTCTCTAATCATGCAAAAGAGTCTCAGAGGGAGACGGTGAGCAGTTTGTGGGATGGAGGAGGGAATCCTTGTACGAAAACAGTTTTAGGTACTTTATTATATTAAGAGATTCCTTCAGGAGGTAAAACTGATGGGAGAAAACTGGTTTCTGGCCAACAGATAATCTGGTATAGGTTGAGAATATATTCACACGGTCTATTTGTAACATGTTTTTACTTCCGTTTTTTTTTTTCAACTTTCAAGTTAACAACCATGACTATGGTGTAGCAAGTGGGCCCTCCTTCTCAGTCTGACTCTGTCAAAGCACAAATAAAAAAACAGCTACTACAGTCGTAGGCTGTAAGAGGGAGTTGAAGGTCCTGGTTCAGATAAATGACCTCAAGCAAAAACACAAAGGATGGATATCCACTGCCCACTGCTAAACTGTTGTCTACCGCAGACCTGGCTAGAGGCAGATAAACATGAAACATCCTTTTGCACACTCTCTGGTGTGTTTGAGTTCAATCGAACGGCCTTTGACATCTGGAATGCTCACAGTATGCTAGTGGAGAAGATATTTGGTTATCAAAGTTTCTAGTTGCTACTGTTATGTTTCGATGATCAGATTTTAAAATCTGGAGCTGGACTGGAGCTGGTTCCAGAAAGATAAAGCGTTGCTCCTGCCACTGTGGCGGTTGCAGATGGGGTGACCAATGATCGAGATAAGGTTGCTGCGGTGGCCCGGCGGCATTTAAACAAAATTAAAATTATATCTTGCCGTGCCATGTATTATAGGCGGTTTCTTTGTGGGTTTTATGAAATGGCCTCCCCTTTAAAACTCCTTGGCTGCAGAGTTGACTGAAGAGAAGAGAGCCTGGGTGGAGGTATGTGACACAGCTTTCCAGGAACATAAAGACTTTAACAGAGATTTTATTTTGGAAGTAGATGCAACTCATGGTGGGTTGGGAGAAGACCAACCAAAAAGATCTCAAGAGTGAAACATCCTGTTGACTTTCGCCTATGGAAAATAGAGGAATATGCAGAGTTATTGGTACTACTGAAGTAGGCTGTTGCAAAAAATCATTAGTTCGGGCAAGACTGCATAGTGTTTACAGACAACAATCCCCTCAGTCAGAGTTTTCTAGGAGCAGATGGACAACAGTGAGCCTCATAATTGGCAAATTATGACCTAGAAATCAAATACAAACCAGGCCGAACAAATACTTATGCAGATGCTTTAACTGGCAAGAAATGGGAGCTCGGAACGGACCCTCGCTCTGCCTCCAACATTTATCCTCTCAGAGGAGCTTAGGTGTGCAGTACAAAAGCAACACTCAGCACTGACCTCTCAAAACTGTGTATCCCAGGCTGTAACAGTGTCTCCTCGGGGAGCTGTAACTAACCGCAGGTGGAGAACCAAGAAGTTTCACTTCTTTTTGGACTGACAGTGACAACCAATTAAGGAAGAGAGGCAGAAAACATCACCCAGTGGGATCGATTAGGTGAAAAAGAAGATGTTCTTTATTGGCAGGTGGAGTCACAAGAAGGGGGGACCAGCTTGATATCTGTTTGTGCTACCACAAAAGCAGCAGAGGGACGTGCTCCTCAGCTTCCATGACAACCACGGCCACTGACGTGTGGAACAGGCCTGGTTAGGAGGAGATGCTGCTGGCCAGGTACAAATGGCACAACCAAGGCTTACTGCAGGGCTTGTGAATGCTGCGCACTCTCAAAATATGTGATGTGTATATAACTAAAAACATCCATGGGTCATTTAAAGGCATTAAGGTTTTATAATCAAGGTATTTCATTGAAGGAAAATGGAACAGTCTGATTGTGTCACATCACTTTACTGTGATGCAGCCTTTAAAAGTGCAATATGTAAGAACTGCCCACCTGTCAAATTAATTTCCAAAACAAGTTGGGGGCAGCATATAACCACAGTAACCACTAACTGCTGCTAACTGCAGCTGCCTTAGCTAGTTAGCTCAGTGAGCTGTACAGCTAGCGGTCCGGACTCGGGGCTCAGAGCACCCGGGGAGTGTTATTGTATACATCACTAGCACATATCTGTGACGAGATATATTTTATAGTCGCATATCACGATCATGATATAATATCAATGTATTGCCCAGAACTAATTCTCGGTGCTCTAACAGTGGGCGGTTGACTTTCTTGTCCTTTCCTTTTCCATCCTTTTAGAGTTAGGGTATGCTATGTTCTGGGTATGCTAAGTCAGTTATGGCAGTTAACCCACAGTAGCCTCTTTTGTTGTTGCCTCTCTTGCCGCTGAGTCTCATCTTAAACATTAACTCCATGTATTCGTCATTCTACGCCGTGAAAATTGTTTTAATTCAACATAAGGGCACAGAAAAAGCAGCTCATATGTTGCAGTTTAGCGAAAAACAACGAAAACGGAAGTTGGCCGAAAACGGAAGTTGGCCGTGATTAGAAGTGAGTCCTCTCGTTTTGCTTTAACACTCTTTGTAACAACACTCCGACGTCATCACGCCGTGTTTGAACGTGGCGGCGCGGCAGCAGCACAGCCCACCTTAAGTTTTCATGTAGCTCGCTGGCTAGTACCGTTTTCTTGTCAAAGTACTGTAAAAACAATGGTTAATATATTTTTACGTTGTTACTGAATGGCATTCGATGTCTCAATAAGTTTGGTGCACCCGTCCAATCTAACCAAACACGGTTGTCATCGCGATATCTCATGACTGCGATGGTAAGTGACCCAGTCCAGCAAACTAACAACAATCTGAGCTAAGTTAGCTAGCACATGCTAACAAGCACACAGGTGACACTGGTTTCTAGTCAACAGGCCGAATTTATCTGCTAAATCTGGACGTTCATTGCTTCTCATGCTGTGAAGACATTTCATCAGTGTGTTTACTCTGTTACAGACCTGCAAATTAAGTGGCCTGTTCAGTATTGGCGAGGACTTTGATGACGAGGTGATGCCCAGCAGACTCCTAACACACCTGATTTCAACTGATACTTGATGTCTGTTCAGTTTCTGTAACATAATGGTGCTCCTTCTGTTCCCCCTATCTTACACTGTGTGTGTGTGTGTGTGTGTGTGTGTGTGTGTGTGTGTGTTTCCCAGGACCTGCTGGGGACAGACTGGGCTGTCCGCTCAGCGTCTGGGCCAGCCGATGTGGCAGCTGCTGTGTCATCTTGTGCTCTGCGGGCCTCCTCTGCTGCTCACGGAGAGCCGGAGAAAAAATGCCTGGTGCAGACCGAGGAGAGATCAGCTGCCCTGTGTAATGGGACAGCATCAAGGAGCAGCACACACACTGCTGCTGGACAAACTGTTGCTCTGCGTTTCAGACAGCTCTCCTCCTCCTCAGCTCAGCCTCGCCCCACGCTGAATCACTCTGAGCCTAATTTGGCATTGGCACAGAGTCGTGCTGACACAGACGGGCCGCAGAGGCCCTTCGTGGCTCAGGATGATTTTGATGATTGGGATGTTGACCTGGCAGACCTCGACGAGTGTGACCGCCAGCATGGGCAGCTGCTTCAACCTCCCGCCCCACCTGCGCTCGCCATAGAGCCTGCATCCTCTGCCAAAACGCTACGACCCCCGACCTGTGGAGGGATTCAGACACGACCGGATCAGAGCACTGCACGCCACTACCTACCTCCTCAGACTCTTTCCACTCCTTTTAGATCTCCAAATCTCCGACCGGCCCCGCCGCGGACTTCTACTGTATTCCGTGGCCTTACTGCAACCTCCCCGGCCCCCAGCCCCAGTCCCAGGACCTTCAACAGGCCCCAGCAGCCACAGAGACCATGGTCAACTCCAGCATCCTCCCCTCAGGCACGTAGCCTCTTTGAAACAGTCTCCCCAGCACCCTCCCCCTCCTCCACTTCGAGCCCTCATCCCCTTCACACACCGGTACTCACCAACCGCCTGGTCCAGTTGGTCTCTGCCTCCAATAAGCTCCCCAAGAAGAGACCCCGCTCTGAGCCTCACCGATCCAGGACACGGCGCTTCCCCGGCCCCGCTGGACTCCTGCCAGAGCAGGTTGGTCTGATCCAGCGCTGGCGCTTTTTCGTCACCTCAGATCTAATGAAATGACAGTCAAGGAAATCTACCAGTGATGTGTTTGTTTTTCCATCATGATGCCAGGTAATAATTAGATTCTTCTCTCTCAGCCGCAGGGTCAAAGCCTTGACGAAATAGTTGTTTGTGTTCCTGTGACTCCTGCCCACGGTGCTGTGGCCAGACCACCAAGCCAGGTAATAACAACAACGAAACAGATCCAGGGAAGCTTATTTTTTTACTGGATCCGGATTTTGTTTATCTTCCGAAAAATGATCTTGCTTGTTATGGATCTATCTGTTGATTCTTTTCTTGATGAATCCTTAAATTGTTAGATCTCTAAAATGTCCTGAAAACTGCCCGTCACAATTATCCAATGCCCAAGCGGACATATTGAAATGACTCGTTTTGTTAAAACAACCGTTCAAAACCAAAATGTTCAGTTAGAAGTCAAAGAAAAATCTCAAAATATCCACACCGGAGACGCTGGAACCAGTCAGTTATTTATAAATGTACTAAAATGGTTTTAATTGATTTCCAATGCTCTAGTCGTGCGTCCTGTCTCAAAATCTCTCCTCTGTAGTAGAAATCCTCCTACATCGACCTACAGTCAATGTTGCATTCAT
Source organism: Spondyliosoma cantharus (assembly GCA_900302685.1). Classification (NCBI taxonomy): domain Eukaryota; kingdom Metazoa; phylum Chordata; class Actinopteri; order Spariformes; family Sparidae; genus Spondyliosoma; species Spondyliosoma cantharus. Next base: position 6,428 of record OMLP01013737.1, read on the forward strand.
GTCCATCTAGGAAATTCCTGCTATGAGATTGAGAGGTATTTTTTTAACGTTTTTATCATCAATGGGGCCAAGTGCCCTTGACGACATGCTTGCCCCCTCCTCATCCTCTCACCCAATGCGTGCTGGGATAGGCTCTGGCTCTCTGCAACACTGAACATCGTAAGTGATACAGGAAACTGATCGAAGAGCGTTCACAGACTTTATGTTTTTATTAAGTTATTGTGACAAGAGCAGCAACAGCTGACTAAACATATGGCTCAAGCACATCTCCTTGTTCTTTTGCTTGTGGAACATGAGGAGCAGTAACTCATAATTTTCCCGTCTGCAGTTGACAGGACTAGATTCTTTCATGACGTTTGTTTAGGCTTTCTCAACAACAGCTCATCGAAACATCTGTGGGCTTTACAATTTGGTAATTACAACTTACTGCGGGAAATTTGTGACACGGCTGACTGTGTTGCTGCGCAAAACCAGACATTAAAGTGTTCAAGCCTGCATTTAAAATGAATTTCAACCACCCTGTAAGAGAGATAAAGAATTTATAGTGAAAACATAAACCTGATATTTTCCCTGCTGGTGGGCACAGTGTGATGTCGTTAAAGGATGCTATTATCATGATTAGTAGCAACAGTAAACAAAGACAGTGCCATACATATTTATTATCACAAAATTTAAGTCGAAATAAAAATAAAAATAATTAAAATGTCTTGCATAATAAGTCCTAAAAATAATAAACAATAAGATTAAAGGAAAGCTTATGCCTTCTATTATTGACCATCTCTGAGCATAATTCTCCAAAAGGCCGAGTGTTTTAAACAAAGAGTGCCATCAGTACATATAAACCGTTTTCTTTAAAGGGTTCCAGCTCCCAGAATGATGAAGACGACTTCAGCGGCGGTGCCTGGGCAGCGATGAAGTCAGAGATGGGACTGGATGAGAGGAACCCGTCGTGCTTCCTGCACTCCTACAGCGTCGTCATGGTGCTCCGAAAGGTGCTCCTCCACGACCGCGACACAATTTATTCAGTTGCAAACATAAATACATCATGAAAAAAAAAAAATGTAGTCAAACTGTTTCCCAGTTAGAGGTCATCGAACAATTCAGGAATAAATGTTTTAATTCCTCTCAATTCAAGTATGTTGTTATTTGGGTCAAGCTGAGAGTGTTTAGTATTTATCCTCCATCATAACAGACTGTGTGTCACTGCTGGAGGTCTATTGACATAATCAGGACAAATGCAGGAGCTGTACGAGAGGTGTTTTGTAATTATAAACAGTACGATCACTCATCCATCACTCTAATGGAGTCTCTGCTGTTATTCTACTCTCCCCGTGGGTTGTACTCTGTGGAATAACTTACGGATATTTCCGAGCATTAGTCATTGAGGGCATTTAAACATGTTTGTTTCTGTCCTGGCTGTTGACACAGGCTCTGTTTTTACTGGCACTGGTTCTGGTTGTTTTACTTGTTTTCTTAAAGTATTACTGAGAAATGTTTCTTTTCCCAGCTTGAGTCAAACGTTTAGGAATTCTTTTTATGAAAGATGTCATTTGAAGGTTATTTTCTTGAATAATCAAATGATAATTTTGTCTATAAAACATCAGAAAAAAGTCCAAAATCCCAAAATATTCAGTTTACTATCATATGTAATGAAGAATAGATTAAAATCTGTACATTTCAGTTACTTGAACAGGCAAACGTTTGTAATTTTTGCCTGGAAAAATTACTGAAAAGATGAATTTATTATGAATATAGTTGCGTATTAAAGGATAATTCTTTAATGAGTTACCCTTCAAGTTTCAGACACTCAGTGAATCTATGAATTGATATCACAATAAGATGTTTACTTTGAGTCTTTTGATAATTGATGGTCTTTTTCAAATATTTGAATTACTGAAATTCAAAGCGCAAGGACTCACCCAAGGACATAAATGTGTTTGTGTCTGTCTTCATTTTGCTTTTCAAAACACTCTGAAGATATTCGTGTTGTTGATCTAAAAAAAAAAAAAAAAAAAAAACCCATAAAACTGTCTGTGGATGATAATGAATCTACTGAATGCCAACAGCACTCAACAGTTACTGAATGCAAGCCGGTCGCTGTGCCGACCTGTCCGTTATGATGAATAATTTCCTCACGCCTCCACTCATTTTCTTCCTCCACTCTGTCCATGCTGTTGCCTTGAATCGACCATTACATCTGCAGAAATGTTAACACGGCACAGTAATGTGGGTGGAAATCAATGGCAGCTTTAAACTATAATATAATGTTTGTTTTCCCTCATTACTACAGGCTGCACTGAAACAGCTGGCGAGGAACAAAGTGCCCAACATGGCTGTGCTCCTAAAGAGCATCATCCACACCCACGCTGATGCCAAAGCCGTGTTTAAAGACCCAACAGGTAGCTGGTGCACTCACACTGTAACATCTCGAGACTGGTGAAAACACTTTTAAGCTCCAAATAAACGGTGTTAAGTGACGGTGAATAAAGAGGTCGTGCTGAAGCCGTGAGCCGATTCACATTTGACATTTGCTCACTGACTCGCCTCACCTTACTGAGCTCTACATGGTACAGGAGCAGAGTTCAGCCACAGCCAACACACTTGATTAAACACAGATCTATTGTAAGCTTATATACAATATACACTCGCATCTGTTCTGCAGCAGGAAGCCTCCCTCCTTCGTCCTGCTCCTGTCTTAAGTCCTCAACCCTTGTTTCCCTTCTGATCGAGCTCTATGCTGAGCCGGTTGCCATGGCCCACAAAGAGCAGCCACAGGGGGTGCACTGATTATTAACACTCAGCCGTGGATCTTTTACTCAACACCGGACTTAAGTGCTTATTAGTGATTCAATTGCCATAGATTGGCATCAGCAGTGGGAGGGTGTTAAGTGCTTCTGACACCACGAGGGACCGTTCTGTCAGTAATGTGCCTCCCACCTGCTTAAAGGTCCACAGCTTTTTCTTCCTGCAGTCAGCGTGGTGGTGATTACAGGCTAGTGTTGGAAAAGATGAGTTGATTAATCTGTCGGCAGGATACTTAATCACCTACTTAATGGCTTGAGTTATTTCTCTCGCAGAAATGCTAATAATTTTTTTGCGTCTTGGCTCTTAAATATATTTTTGTTTTAGTTCTGACAGGTTTTTTAAAAAATAAAGCTTATAGGCTCACTGCTTTTAGGTATCGAAGTTTCGATGCTTCTGACAACTTTAAAAAGAAGGTGTCATCGTGGGCTTTGGGAAACATTTTCATGCTTTCTGGATATTTCCTTGTCCCACGTTGACATCATTCACTAGCCCCTATCTCTAACGTTAACCATGACCTAAACCAAGCGTTATGCCTAGGATATATTTGTTTTTTAACCACACATTTGCGCAGACAAACGGCTGCATTGTGAACGTAGTAGTTCACATACTTGCCTGTATACGACACCTGTTACTGCAAGATACCACTAGACAACACACCAGAGAACTCAGTCCGCCACTGTTGTCCCTTCTGCTGCCGACGTGCTCGCTGACCCCCATACTTGGCCCTACACTGCTCCTGCGGTGCATCTTGCCGATGTGTAGTGTTGATTTCTGAGGATGCGCACAAAGGATGCAAAGACAGCCACCATGCATCGGCGAATGAGTTGTTAAAAATGAGTATCTCTCCGGTCTTATAGTGAGGCAGGCTTAACTGTCCTCACTGCAATGGTTTAAAACTGAAATTTGTCTTCTTAAAAATAGCAATACAAGCCCAGACACCTCTGGTTCTGCTGCATCAGTTTTGGTCTCCTTATTTTTGCCGTTTTTGATTAAATATATCTTTAATGATATTTCATTTTGGAGGGCTAACAAACTGTTTATGATCTTTTGGACTGAAGGGGAGATTCAGGGAACAGTGCATCGGCGTCTTCTAGAAGACCGAGTGGATGAGCTGAAGGTCGGAGCTGTGCTGCTGCTCAAACAAGTAAGACTCACTGCTATCGTTTCTTTCAGCTTTTTTTTTTTTTTTTTT
>OMLP01013737.1:10444-21816 GCA_900302685.1 Spondyliosoma cantharus
TTTTTTTTTTAGGTTTTTTTTTTTTTTTTTTTTTCCGTCAAGTATTTCAGTTCAAACTAAATGTTCAATGGTTTCAAATCCAACTGCTCTGCTCCCTCTGTGGTCAGGTGGGTGTGTTTTCCCCCTCCCATCGAAACCATTACCTGAATGTGACGCCCAACAACCTGCTGAGGATCTACGCCCCTGATGGAGTCAGTCTGACCTCCACTCAGCTCCCCCCGCTCATCCTGGTGAGCACCACGACTGTCAGCTGAAAACAAGAATAGCCCATTCCAACAGATATTAAAACTGTCAACCTGTCAGCTGTCCCCACAAGACATCTTTGTTTCGTTCTCCATCCAGGAGCCGATGTTGCCGTCACCCGCTCGATCTTCCCGCGTCCTCCGGGAGCCCGTGTCTCGGATGCATCTGGTGTTTGACGAGGAGGATGACGAGGGACAGGAGGGGGAAAAATGCACAGAGGGAGGCGAAGACACCCAAACCCCCAGAGACACTAAAGCAGGCTCAAGCAGAGGCTCCCAAGAGCCTGCAGGGAACCCAGCACCACAGGCCTCAGGCTGGGATGCAGGTGGGGTAATAACATGGTGATGAGAGAGAGAGAGGGAGATTATTCTAGTCACATCTTGGGTTTGCCGGGAGTCACACTCCAGGAAAATTAAGTTTTGCTGAATAAAAGAGCAACACCGCCTGGCGACATTTTGAGAGATTAACATTTGACTCGCTGACCCCAAACCCAATCTGACCGGAGCAAAACAAAGAGGATTCCGATCGCATCGTCCTGCACCAGAGCTGCAGCCAGACAGTTTTTTGCATTTTGAAGAAGTTGTTTTTTAAATTATTCAGTCAGTAAAATGTTAAAAAAAAAAAATAGCTGCACAAGATGATTCCCAATAAGAGGAAGCTGAGCCTGAATTTTTTGTGTTTTAAATTACATGCTTCGTCAATCAGCAGCCAACTCATACATATGCATATTTACATTGATATGAAACCTAAAGACGAGTAAAGTGTGTCGGTTCAACAGTGGTCCAGAGTCAGATATTACAAGTAAGTGAAGTGATTGATACAGCAGTTTTAACAGAACATTAAAAGAACGAAAAAAACAAACCAATAACCGATGTAGCTATGTATTTCAACACAGAAAAGGAAGCAAAAAGATCAAAACTTTCCCATTGCAATATAGATTTCTGAGTTTATGAGGTGCACTTGAATGCACCGTGATGTCTCGGACTCAGTATCTGAAATAATCTGACAGCTACATTTACACTTGTTGTAGAAATTGTGTCCTAGAGAAAACAAGGCACATCATGTACCCGAGATTTAGCAGCCGACAGCAAAAATCTTGCGGTGTAACGTTGATAGTTGAACTCGAGAGCAACAACACACGACACTCTCCTTCTCTCCAGCAGTAAACGTCAATGTGAAAATCATGTCGACAGCAGGGAAATAAGTCAAATTAAAACCACTTTCAGTGTTGACGTGAACGATCCACAGCTACACTGTGTATTTAATGTCTCCAATGATTTATTAATTCAAATCGGAAAATGCTCTGTAATGTATCAGACTTTGAGAAGCCCTGGCCCTAGTGTATCTTTGAGAGGATGAACCCGTACGCCTCCAATCCTCTTCCATTAACAGATCAAATATTATAAGTGTCAAAGAATAAGGTTTGTTCCGCAGATCATGAGGAGCTCAAATTCACCTGTTGATCACATCAATCATCAATCAATGAAACGTTATCTACACAGCACCTTTCAAACAAATCAAGAACTAAAACAATGGGTAGTACGTGTGTGTTTGGCTAAATCAGAGGCACATTTGTAATGGACTATTTGATTGCAGTCCATTGACTGTACAGGGGATAAACAGTTTTTTTTTAACAGCAAAATGGATCACATCCGTCTGACAATTTTGAATTTGGTGGTCAATGACCGTTGCAGCCCTTTTTTTATATGATCTTGTGTTTTGCAAGCAGCATCAGGAGACTGCAGCAAGCATTTCGTAGTACAACCTTGTGTTGTAGAACAGTGAACAAATGAGCCATGTATCTTTAAGCTATCTAAAGGAAGCAAATGCCCCAAAAAGTCTTTAACAATCCTAGGTATGTACTGTCACTACCATGTCAGTTGAATCTGATGCGAGTTCCACATTGTTTCATGTTTCTCTTTCTCTCATGCAGACGATGACCTGGATGAGCTCCTGGGAGAGTTACCTGAGGACACCTACAGCCTTTGACGAAACGTTATGTCAGCAAACCTTCCGCACGGACTGTCGAGTTATTTCACGACTGACTAACGGTGAAGATGTTCCCCTTTGTTTTCTCTGACATCACGTCTCGGACTACTAAAGAACCGAAAATGTGTGTATGTTGTACTTTCTTTTTGTGCTCTGTCTGGTTCATTAAAACCACATTGAAGTTAATTTGTTGCTGCCGTGTCATTTCTATGCATCGCTGATGATTGATGTGTCACTCGAAGCCAACACATGCTCATTAATTAATTACAAAGCTTTGAAAATCAGCTTGTTTTTGTCTGAGAGTGAGCACCAACAATGAGATTCCCTCACGCTGCTCGTATTCTCATCCATTTTTGCATTTTGCGTCAGTGACCTTGAAATGGAGGACTAATCTCCACCACAGTGATTTGCCTAATTATGCAAACTGGAAGCGAGGTGAGGCTTCTTTGTCTGTTTCATATTTATCTTCCTTCCTGTCCTTGCCCTCGACTTTCAGTCAGTGTCTGTTTCCTCGAGCCTCGGAGTGGAGTGGATAATCTGTGACCCTGGGCTTGTTTACCATGCACTAAGAGGTGTATCTGGGAGTTTTTCGGGGGGGCAGGGATTGCAGAGAAATAGTTTTCAGAGTCCCATGTGGTTTCCCCCCGACCAAAAAAAAGAAAGTGTTTACTCAGCCTTGTTTGCAGAGAGCATCAGGGTGGAGTCGCACTGTGACTAACAGGCTCTTATGGAGGCTTTCCCGACAGAATCTGAGCCCCAGATCCAGACTCCTCCACTCCTCTGGCTCACTGTAACAGATTCAGGTTAATCCTCTGCCTCTTTGTCATTTTCGGTACAAACGCAGCTGCTTCAATCGCCTGGTTTATCTTTGGAAGAGTGAGAATGGTGATGATCATCACCAAATGCTCTTTGCTCTTAGCTGATTGACTGAACTACAGTTTGCAGTACACTTGGACTGTGACACAATCTCTTTTGGCTCTGTACTGCTGCACATTTGGTCTGAAATGATGCTGACAATGACCATGAGGCTAAAGTGATGATGTTCAGCTCACATTTGATGGTGCCTGCATCCTTTTTCGAGTAAATGGAGTTGGCATAGTAGCCTTGATATTGTCCTTCTGCTTCAAAACCTGGGTGGTTTCGAGTCCATCATTGTCAACACTGTTAAAGGGATGTGGAGCCTTACAGTTACAGTTTTGGGTTTCATGTCCCGGTTTTGAACGTTATTTTTGGTGCTCAAACCACTGGGAACAGACATTTAAACAATTCAGCAGCAGCATATCTTTTTTTTTTCAAAAAACAAAACAGAGTGCCCTGGTTTCTGCAGATAATCCACGCCCCTCACTGCGAAGAGTTTTCAGTCCTCCATTCTGCAGATGAATGAAAACTTAGATATGTTGCTGTTGAGTTTTTAAAATGTCTTAAGCAGCTCAGACCTCCATTGTGTCGTGTGTGGTGGCTGAAATCTCAATCCTGCACATTACGGGTTTTGTTTTAGTCATTTGGATAGACCAACCCTCGATTGTGTGCTCATTTGGGCGACATTGTTCGCCCAGTTATTGATTTGAATTCCCGTAAATGTAAACTGAAAGTCACCAGCGCTGCTATCTCAGCCACTGATTCATTTCAAATGTAGAGATAAAAACAACAAGTAAGTCACCAAATCAGGCGTTCCGGACAAATTGCCTGTCCTCCCAACCATTTTGAGTGTGGATGACTCAATGAGGGATGCTCTAACAAAAAATACAAAAAAGCAATAACAGCAGCTCTTCAGCCAAAAGCTGAACTGGAGTTAGCTTTTGGAGAACCTGTCATGCTGTGGTGGCCAATCAAATAAGCCGATAATCAGACCAGCTGGTCAACAGTATTGTCATTCAAGCTGTTTACACAAAATGTGATTAATGACGGCATAAATATAGCTTAATCATGTTCTACTTAGCCTATAATGAAGGTTTTCGTGTTTCCCTCTAAGCACCGTGCAGTGGATTGATTATGTGTTTAAGGGGTGCCAGTGAGCCTTAAATCTAACCATGTTAACCCCCCACATGGATGCATGAACCAGCCCCCTTTCCACTCAAGAGAAAACGTCCTTTTCCGTCAATTCCAATCGGTCCAAATGCAAATCAGAACATACCCTTTTCTCACTTCAGTTCATGCCAGGCCAAAGCCACAAGCAACACAAAACAGAAATTCAGTCTGTCCAGTTCAGTTTCTCAATCCCACCCAGAGTTAACTCCTCTTCCCCCAAACAAAATATGTCTGACACGACACGGTCGGTGTCAGGGTGAAACAAGGGCTGTCGTACAGGCCAAACAAAAGACACAATCGTTCAAATATAAAATATATATCATGTTGCTCGGTGGCTCAAACAGCATTGTGCTGCAAGGAGAGACTGTACCAGCAGGGCAGAGAGATGGTCTGCAAACTTGAGGATAGATGAAAGAGTTGTTACTTCCAAGCCTCGGGCCATGAACTGAGCGCTTTCCAGGCCTCTGATTTTATCTGAATGCAGCCTTAAGGACTGCACTGACCCAAAAAAGGGGGTCCTAAAATAAATCTTGAGGGTTGCCAGACCAGTGGCTTCTGACTTGTGACCCCTTAAATTGAAGCTGCGTCTGCTCGATACTTCTCATCACAAGTTATTTAGAGACCGAGAGGTAAAAGCATCCCCAGAATCCAGATGATCTATAGTGTGAAAGCGTTTCTGAGTTCTGAGTTTTCTAATAACAGAATTCCTCAAATGAAATTAAATAACAGGACGATTGTTGACAACTTTTTTCTGCTCTCCTTTTCTGTGAAAACATCTGCCAACACTTCAGAGCAGTGTTCTTAGCAGCTGCTGCACTAGAGAATTCAAGGAAAGAAAAAAAAATGTATCGTGTGTTTTCATGAAATCCCTCTTAAAATGCTCACAACTCTCATCCACACTCAGGCTGTAACCTGTGACGAGGGGTTACAAGTAACCATTCTTTTTATATAGCCATAAAAGTTTACTGCAGTATATCAGTACATGTGCATAGTACATGTGAGTCTGAATACCAGCAGGGGGTAGCATTTAACACCCTAGTTGGCAGTTCAAGTCCTCGTGGACATCATTAGTCAAGTTCACGAGCTTATGAGAGCATACAGGCCTGATGATTAAACTCTTAATTGGAGGGAAACTTAATTCGACCAGAACAAGGCTCTTTGAAACTGTCTATGTGTGTTTTGAGGGAGCGGGGGGGGGGACATCTACCAATTAAGACCACAGAGTCGGGCTCGGTTCCAGCAGGTCTGCTCTCACTCTGGGATAATTCGCCCTTCAACGTCAATCGCCTCCCTCCAGAGGTAACAATCAGCTGTGCCCCAGTATCAGCAACTCTGCCACTTACATGTCCTAATTATCTCCCGGTAACAGCTTATTATTTTTCATAATCCATTAAGATGGCCTGAAAGTATAATTACTCCTGCAGTCTAGTCATGCATAAAGTAAAAGGAAGTGCCTACTGATCTGTAAAAGATTTTTTTTTTCTTTCTGTGGTTTATTGGGTTTAGAGTCTCGAGAGGACAGAGAGCGTTCTCGTCTCTGATGTAAAGTACTGTTAACTCTCTGAGATTTGGATAAAGGGGCTGGAAACATCCAAAAGCTTTCTGTTTTAAAAAAAAAAAAAAAGTTTTCAAATGAAGTTGTTGACGACCCGCAGAGGAGAGAAGAATGGCAACTGAAGCTCATGCTGAGAGACTTGAACATGCTTTTAATTTGGTGGAAAAGAAGAAGGAAAGCAGAGAGGCCATTCACGAAATTAGCCAAGATATTTAAACTGGACCAGTAACAGTTGATATAACTGCATCAAGTTCTGTCGTGTAATAAATAATAAATCTGAGAAATGGGTTCAAAAGTTTAACGTGGAATAATGTTTCTCAGCCCAGTTGCTGTTCTGGAGCGTTGGATCAGATCACATGACTTAAATGTTCAGGTTCAAAGGTCATTCTTGAGCTGTTGACAAAACTTTCTGACTTCAAGACAAACCTATTGCTACTCTACATTCAGCCCAGTCACCAGCATATAACGTTGTCAAGCCAGTGACCGCAGTTTGAGACGGGCTCCTAACATTTGTCAGTGTGACATCTCCAGCCTCTCCGGCAATTGGGTTGCTAGAGTTGTTCATGTTGAATTCATGTTTATAAAAACAACATTTCCAAGCACATGACTGAGCTTTGAATTTCAAAGCCAGATTCATTTTAGGCCAGAGAGCGGTTAAAGTGCTCAGAAGAATTGTAAATCCAACTGTTCCAACTCCCTCTGCTGGTGAAGTTGATGCAATATATATTTAAATTTTACATGTTAATTATCTTAATTTCTGATCAACTTATCCAACTTACACTCATCTTAAAGTTTAAATGGCATGCAACGATCTCTCAATTATAAATGCATATTGAATGAATGAATAAATGGACTTTAAGTTGAGTGTTTTTTCCAACTACTGATTCACAAATCAAATGCACTTCACGTCTTGTTGGCTTTACAGATGAGGTTCAAAATTCTTTCCTGACCCTTGAAACCACAGCGTCCAAGGTCAAGACCAAACTTTAAACTTCAGAATAAGAAGAAACATGATAAAACACATTTCATTCTGTTGTTGTATCTCTGCACTGTACCGTTTCCCTTATGCATTCTAAACATGTCACATAAGACAGCGCATATATTTGCATGCGGTCTACTGACGGGCCACACATGAAAGAAAAAACCCTGCAGTGTTCGTGTGTGTTCGTGCAGAAGCACAGATGCTCCCTCACAGGGCAGGAGGGGGGGTCGCTGAACTGTTTGATGAGTTTGAATATTATGCGAATGATTCGCTGCGTCCTTCTGAAACACTCCCGGCCGGTGGGAGAATTCAGAGCAACGCGTTTGAGGCGATCATCAAAAACACCAAAGTGAGAAAATATGTCATGCAGGAGTGGTGCTCATTGCACGTCTGGTGGCCTGTGGTCGGCTCAATATGACACTTTTTTTGTTTTTTTCTGTAATCTGCATGTGCTTTGACACCTTTTCGCTGTGTGAACGATTATCAATGTTAATCCAAGTCAAGGAGGCGCATTCATGCCCCTGCTCATATTTCAGAATGTTGCACTAAGCGTTTTAGCATTAATACCTTTCAAATTAAAAGGAGGAGAAGAATGTAGGAAGGCCTTTTAATAATCCTGAGGATAGGATATTGGCCGGATGGATAAAGGGAGATAAGATTGCTCGAGCATAAAGCCTTATTTTCAACTCTGGAGACCGTTTAATCCCTGTAAAACTACGCTCATTACCTCGGTGGGAAAAAAAGGGGAGATTTGCTTAATTAAGTTGTTAAGAAACCAGCAAACCCTGCAGCTGTCTGAGACCACAGCCAATTCCATTTGGGAGAACGACCGTGTGATCGACTGACAGTGTGTGTCGGTGTAGGTGTCCCGTGTGTGTGTGTGTGTGTGTGTAAACGAGTGTGTGTTTGACATGAAAATATAAAATTAGATACTCTTCTGTCACTGTTGGGGATTTTGTGCAAAATGTAACCCTATCTTAGAATTTTTAGAAATGTGATGATACCCTGCTTTAATGGATGCCATCAGTGTTTCCGCTGCAGAGTTTATTTGATTTGACTGCACATCTGTTTGTCAAACCCTATTTTCTTTTCAAGCATTTTTCACTTTTACACACCTCAAAATTAGTTCAGGATATTGGGATATTTTAGTGTCTATCTTGGTTGCAATTCTTATTTTGTGTTTTGTGAACATTTTTTGTCCCCAAAAACACATTTCATTTGACTTTTTATTGCACATTCATGCACATGCGTATATGCACCCTTATCCCAATATCCCTAACTAATCTGTACATTGTAATTATCTATGTAGCTGTGCAAACATTTTCATAAAACTATTGTTTAAAAATGTCTTCATCATCACCATAATTATTTTTTATGTCGATGTTCATTTATCCTTCTTAATTTTATAAGTGCTTTTATTCTTTAATATATATATATTTTTGTATTTTCCCAGCATCAAGTAAACGTCTGTTGTCCGCCATTTTGTTCTTGACTTGTCAGTTGGGGAATGATACTCTGTGATGGAGGCCGGTCTTTAATGCGGGATAAAAGTCATAAAGCATCGTCTGTGCATAGTTCAGCGCCTCTTTAAGAGTAATTACCAATACAACATTCTACAAAGGTAAAATTTGCTGATGGATTGATTTCTTTAGAAGAAGATGAGATGAAGAGGATTTAAAACAAGGAGCTCAGCAACAGGTGAGTTAACAGCTAAGCTAATATACAAAAAGTTAGCAAAGCTAGCTAAACTAAACTACTAGCCTAATGAATGTTTCGATAAAATAACGTTTACCCTCATAAAACACATTGTTATAATTAAAATGCCTTTAGCTAAAGTACTGGACAAAAGGTATTTAGCTTAATTGGCTAGCTTATTGTTGTGCTACTAAGGTAGCTATTAGGAAAATTAGCATACATGTAGCTAGCTACCATGTAGGATGAAACATGGAGGCTAGCTTATATTTACTAAAGCTTAGCTGAAGACAATAATTATTAGCTATTGATACAACTGTTATATGGAGTAGTGTAAACAAAGTACAGTATGATTCTCCCTTACTTAAATAATAGTAACAATACCGCCTATATATCAAAACACCTGCGAAAATACTCTATCACAACCTGCACCTGCATTAAAACCTTGTATAAGTAAAAGAACATGTTATAGCTTTCTATACATAAAATCTTCAAAGTAAAATCACTAATACCCAAACAGTTTTCTAAATATGCTATATATGATGTTATTAGATTAATGTTACCCCTGCATTAATGTGTATGCTGCACTTTACTGGTGTAATTAGTTGTTTAAGGTGGTGCTAATTTTTTACTACTTCATACTGTAAAGTTGGTTAATGTTTAATCTACAGCATCATATGCTGTAAGACCATCATGTGTTCAGCATTAAAGCTTTTGAATAGTGAGATAGATTAACAGTTTATCTAAAGAGGTAGGAGAACTTTATCAAGCCATAAAGGAAAAACAGTTCATCAGAAAAATACAGATTCAAACTTTGCAGCGCATGTTTTTTAACTGAACTGAAAGTATGAAAACATTTACTTTTAAAAAGCTGTCAGACAAATGTAGTGAAATAGGAAGTACAGCATTTCGGAGAACTCGTGGAATAGAATTTGTGGCATTTAATATTCTAGAATAGTGCCTATTATAAATGCACTTAGTTACATTCTTGGTTAAATCTTTATTCAGTTCCTGTGTCAGTATTATTATGAACCATTTTACATAATGGATGGCGGTCCATGTGACTTCATTAAACTTCCCTCCTCAAATTTAGATGATGACAGTTTTTCTTTTAGAGCTGTGAAGAAATATTTTTATGACTTGATGCTTTATTTGGGCTGCCCGTCATGTTTTACTTACTTAATCAGTGGTATTTAATTATTGTCTGATGACTCTTAGAAAATTAGATTTCCTAAAAAATGAACATGGATTTTAAAAACCGACTGTCAGACTGTTGTTTTGACCCTGAGTAAATGACTGAAACCCTAAACTTTGGCTGCTCAATTCCAGGTTTCAGTTGTGAGGCTGCCTGGTTGTTGCTGTGTTTACTCAAATCAGCCTCATTGCCGTAATTAGCTAGTCGGCATAACATTTATATAAGCTGTAACATAAGATGGGAGTAATGGTGTCAAATAGTTTTGCCGATTATGAAAATGCTCCATGTGACCTCTGTGAACATAATCATAATTGATCTTGATATGATACAGCAAACGTATCTTGTGTGTTTTATGTGGCTTTCATGCTGCAGTAATCACTCCATGACCTTGACCCTGACCTTCCCTTTCTTCCAGCCCGATTGGCTGATTATTGGGGCCGATTCTTAAACCTACATTTACAGTTTGTGCAACAGGTTCACACAGGATAAGTGAAATCTGTATTTTTATCGAATTTACTGACATCACCTGAATATGACGCCAAGTCTCCATGTAACATCAACCTTCAGCGGCAAAGCATCCGCTCTTCAGCAGCCACTTTTTAACATAGATAAGAGTTTATTTTTCCACCTTCTGCATGTGTTGCAAGCATAATTACACATTTGCAGCACATTTAGATCAACCAATGGATGCTTTGGGGCTGTACTTGAGTATGACAACCTTTCATCGTCACTAACCTTTCCTTTCATCGTTTCTAAATGTCAGTCTAGTCGATCTTACACAGCCGTTGACTGCTGTTAAACATATTGTGAGCCGTGATCAAATTACAGAATTGTTCGGTTGTCGACAGAAAACAGATGTTTAGAATACGACCCCAAGTCACGGACATGCCGCTTTACATAGGACTGTTATTATCACATGACCTCTGTAATAAAGAAGTATTAGTCACAAAGACGCAAATTATAATAATTACACTAATATTAACTTAATTGAATGTTCATAGTATAGGCATGTCATTTTTCTTATGTCATGTGCAAAACATACTAACCTTCTTAATGTATATAAAACAACCAAAATCTTGTATTTATATTGATACAAATGTAATATTCAGTTTCCAATTTCTTGAGTCTTTGCTGCCTCTGTTATGCTATGTTTCTTTATCGGTGTCAGCCATCGAAAAATCGTAGTCTTCAGTTTTCTTTCTCTCTGCCACAATCCAGTTTATCAAGCTTCTAACTTTTTCTTCCGTCTGGTTTATTGTCAGAGATCGTGTTGACAAACTGCATGTGTCCATTGAGTCCGAATGGCACCCCGTAGCTGCTTTCTCTTCCCTCTCGCCACCTTCTAACACTCTCACGCTCATCTTTTATTTTCCTCTCACTTCCTCCCTCCTCCTGTCTCCTCATATCTCTTCACATACTGGCAGTTTTCTCTCTCTACCCTCTGATTGATGAGCACGCTGCTATTCACACAGATAATCTGCCTCAAATCGCAGATATAGATTCACATGACAAACACACTCTCTGTACTTATTATTCCCTTTACATCCCTCTCCTGTGCATGTGACGCTATGTGTCTGAATTACTTTCCCCTGTGTGACATTGCCGCGCACTGTGTGACCACACTTCTCCGCACGCTTACTCTTTTTTTAGTTTTCCTATCTTATTTTTGTCCTCATCCCTCCCCTCAA
>OMLP01013738.1:6363-18378 GCA_900302685.1 Spondyliosoma cantharus
CCCCCCCCGTGTATGAGGCTGTGCTCAATTCCCTGGCGAACACCCAGCCTGACATCTGATTACCCCCAGCCTGGTTAGAGGCTTCTGTGAGTCGAGTCAGAGGAAGGTCATAGATGAAAGAGACGTTTGATCAGAGCTCCGTCGGCCTGCCCCTAATGTATATGCTTACATAAATATTGACTGGATTTCGAGGACCATGTAAATTGTTCGGCGTTAGAAGAGCGGGGAGATAGCTGAAGCGCGCTCGACTGAGTCCTTCGGGCTTTGAACATGTTTGAAAGTGTTGACTTTTGCCACTTGATGAATCACTCACCCTTCAAAGAAATCCTGTGACAATGAACTGTGTTTGCCCACTTGAATGGATGTGTAACATACATGCTGATGTCTACAGTTTTTGGCGTAGCCGCGGGCAAGATGAAAACCGAGTCCACTTATTTAACACTTACAAATGGATCGTGATCGATTAGATGGGCATTTGTCTAGACGCATTTTAAAGGAGCCGTCAAAAAGGCTGGCTCAGGCAAGGATTAGTATATTTGTCTAAAAACCTGCCTGATGACTCCCTGACAAATGAACGTTGTGTAAACTGATTTACGTGCAGATAAAGCCGGGCCTGTGAGGAGCCATGCTGCAAAGTTCTGTCGAGAAGACAGCCAGGGTGGAAAAAAAAACATCCATTGTCGCTCACATTTAGCCGCTCTGCACCGTAAGTCTTTCAACAAAGGTCGCACAGCGCAGCACATTTGGTTCAGATCAGTAAGGTCGTGACCCACACAGGGTTTATTTGGACCTTTGCACCAAAATAATCACAGGGCTCTGACTCCGCTGTGACAGACATTAACAGTCTGGAACCACTTCTCCTTCTAACCCCTACCTGAAACGTGAACTTACGGGGCTAGTCGGTGCCATGAACATTTCCTAATTATTGTTTGAATTATGTGAGTCCTGGAAGTGGAAATGTTTCTTGCAGGAGGCGAAATGCTTTTCTCGGGGGCCGGAGAGTATGTCAGTATTATGCTCTGCGGTTGTGGTTTGTCTGCAGCAGCGAGTCGGCTACTTGGAGGTAAGGGACTGGGAGGAGGTCCAGATGAGACAGAGAAGCTTTCATTTTCCCTACCTTTATGTACGGAGAACTGACATGACATGTGGTTCTTATTTTCACGGCAAGTTTAGCACGCGGTGGTAATGTTCGCAAATATTATTGCAACCATCAAATCTCGTAGATTTAAAAAGTGAAGGCATACAAAAACAAATCAATATCAAGCCGTTTCTGGCCATAGATCCGGTCCGACAAATGCAGGGGAGTTGGTCCTTAGTGGCGGTGAAAAGACTGAGCTGCGGCGGCAACGGCTCCCAACTCTCCCAAAAATCAGATAACGGCCCTGTCTTGATGTGCCGTGGGACAGCTAGGAGAGGGCCTACATTTCTTTGGCTTCCATTCAAGGAATTTGAGTCGAGGAGCGCACCGCACACCCTCTACCTGAGATACCTTGTTTAAATCTCCAACTCCAGTGTAAGACCGCGTCTATGCGGCGCAGCAAACGCTGTAGCTTATCCCGACTCCCAAGGTTTCGGGTCGGACATGAAGAAATGTTTTTACTTCTTCGACTAACAAATTCCAAGATAGAGCTGAGGGAGGAGAGTCATAAGCCCAAAAATAAAGGGCCTTGTGTACGATCCGGTGTGTGTTGAAGCCAAGCCCCGGCAGTCGGCATGCCTTTGCTGAGAGACAGCAGCTGTTGGCCTGATATAGCATGGCTAGAGAGCGGCGAGGCCACAGTGTTAAAACCAGCCTTGTTCTTGCTCAGGCTGTGTCTCTCTCCCTCTCTCTCTCTCTAAGAAACACTACAGGTAGTCTTCTTTGCGGATGGCTGAGGAAAAATACGAACATGTCTATCCTTACTCTCACTACTGCTGCAAAAGTAAGAGACAAATTCTGGGATACCCATTAAAGAATGAAGTGAAAGGGAAGCCGAACATGCCGTTTTCCGCTCAGTGTGGCCCAGTTCTGCCTTATCTACATCAGTCCTGCTTCACGTGGCTGGATTCCTCAGCTTGCAGCTTTTTCCCCCCATGTTGTGTTTTTGTTCCCTTATCGCCAAGAGTGCGTGTCCTGGCAGAATAAGGCTAGATGATGCCACCCGATATGAAAACAAAAGAGAAATAGATATCTGGTGTGAATCTAGGTCGAAATTTTTCGAGATGGTGGCGACCCCGTGCTTATCAAAGCCAGACAGGGCAGAAGTTAAGTATTCAAAGAGGGTTAGCGAGTTTAATGCTAACCCTTACACTGACCCTGACCAAAAGCTTCGGACATTCAAAGAGAAAAGGTCAGAGTAAAAGTTGCAATATCGCACCATAAAAATACTTTTACAACTTAGTCCTGCACTGAAAGATATCCTTCACCTCGAAAGAGACAACTCTTCAGTTTAAATTGAAGTAAATACTGATTGCACTGTGTAACAGATGTAGAAAAATGACACTGTCCGTGTAAAGATTCCCTATAAGACTATATCTTTCACTATGCCATTTTGTTCTGACACCGAGCTCGACTTTTCCCAGAAAAAAACAAAAATCGAATGAAGGCACAAAGGAAGTGCGTCTGCCATTGCACAACCAAATCGTTTCACCCGGTTGCTATCCCCAGGTAACTGTAGAACGACTGGAATAGCTGTGGAAACTCTTCACTGCAAAAGAAAGGGACCCAGCTGCTGGAGGAGGCAAAGAAGCTGAAGACAGAGAGTGATAGAAACCTAAGTTAAGAGTGCCCGGACAGGTATCGACCCGATGTAGAGTGCTCCAGCGTTGTGCCAAAGCCGGCTCCCCGACTAATATGTTTCCCTTTGCCGCTGGGACTGGAGACAGTTCAAAACCTGCGTTCTTTCTACTCGATCAGTAAGTCACAAAACCCGCCTTCTTATTGATACAGCCAGATGTTGTAGGCTCTGACTCTTCACAGTACTGAAATCGTGGCTTCTAGATCAGTTATTTACTGTTTTGGAATGCAGCCAGGCCGCTGGCGGCAGCCATGTTGTTACACCGTGATACCAGTAATACCACGAGGAAACGCTGGGAGGGCGTAAAGTTTAAAAAGTTGTCTGTTCTGCTTTAAGGAAAAGTAAAAAAGTATTAGCAAAGTAAAGTACTTTTGAAAAAGCACAAAAAAAAATTGTACAGTACTTTAGTAAATGTATTTATTTACTTTCCACCGCTGAATAAATTACACTAAAAATGGAGACAGCCACTTTCATCCTCTTTTTGGACCATAACCTCCTCCTTAAAGCCTCTTTTTGCCAATGAGTCTGACTAAATTGGTTTTAGCCCGTGTGAACTCTCTTCCAACGTTCTCAGATGCACAAATAAACCAGAACACCTCAGCACTCTGCAGGAGAAAAGGCTCCTTTCCTTACACTGCAATAATTTTCCATCTTCCCTCTTGGCACTCGCAGCCTCCTTCCATTTATTTTCAGGGTAAATTGTCACAGAAGAAGGGAGTGTGGAAACTGCAGTGACAAAAGGCTTAATTTCCTTGTATTTAAAAGTAAGCCCAAGGCAACTGGGCTTATGGTGTTATGAGCGTTAAAAAAGAGCCTACAAAAGGACTCACAAAGACCTATTGTCCAGCCAGGATAGGCATGACGTTAGAGACATTAGACCTTAAATTACACTCCTTTTTCTTTTCCTGGCCTCCTCCGACTCCCTGCTTTGAGACTACTGTTTTCATAAGATGGCAAGCGGGGAAAATATTCTCTTTCAAGTTAAGCTGGGAACTCTTACTCAGGGGGATATCCTTTACCACCTGCACATATCAATCACGCCAAGCACTCTGGGCTGGAATACAGAGGGAAGAAAGGGGAAATCTCCTCGGATCTCGCTCCAAGGTGCAGACAAAATGGCCGCCGCCGTGCGTCCGCCCCGGCCGACCCTCTCTTGATTAAATGCAACATGTTCTCGCTGAGGTTGCAATCAAAGCAGCCCTCTGTTAGCGCAGAGCAAAAGGTATCTTTATTGACACCTTGGCGTTGACCTTGGCACCGGGCTCTGCGCTCTCAGCCGGTGGTCCTGGGCTTCTCCTGAGCCTGCCAGTGTTTTTTCTCTTCCTAAGCACTATCGTATGTCATGATCTACAGGAATTTGTGGACACAACCTATTCAACCCCAGGTACAAGGTGTACCATTTTAAAAAGGAAAGGACCAAATGCGCAGTGGGTCAGCGTGAATGAGAGAGCTATTAAACACATGCTTTGGATAAACCTGTCAACAAACCTGCAAGCTCGTGCTGGAACACAGAAACTCATTTAGGGCTGATGGGCTTTGAATAGTTTGATACAAAATTAAAAAAAAAGACCCCAAAACAATCATGTCCAAAAATATTCAGTGATGGGATTTTCTTCCGTTACCTCGCTGATAAGGAACATATATCACCGAGTATATGCAGGCGGAATTAGAAGACAGAGAAGTGTGCACTTGCAGGGAGCACCTGTATAACGTCAAAGAACGGGGAGTGCTGGGAGAAAACACACTTTACTTCCCACCATAGAATAACTCATCCTCTGAGGGGAGGGAGGGAAAAAAAAAAATAAGACATAAGCGCGGATGTCTGAGGGAGGCGCCTGCAGAACATCTCTCTCTCGCTCCCTCTTTCTCTTTTCCTCCCCATGCCTGATAGCTGAAAAGCTTGCTCAATGAGCCGGCTCTGGCCATTCCTCCAGGCTGTTTGTCAAAAGGGAAAGAGGAAGTCTTGAATGAGACAGAGAGGTAACACTTGAAAGGGAACATCTCTCTCAGGGGAACAAGAGAAAGGCCAGAGCAAAGCGGCGTAACAGAGACGGAGAGCCACGCTGATGAACAATGTTTTCTATTTGCACACATTTGCATAAGAAAAGGCGGCGCAGCGGGCCGCCAGTTCCACCAGTTGGCTGGTGAATGGAGGGGAGCTCTAAACCTCGTCAAGAGGGGCTGGGAAGTGGTGCGTCTCTGAAGCGGGATGCTTCATCAGGATTAGTCTGTCGAGTGAAGAAAATGATTTTTTTTTTTTAATAAGGGACGCCCGGCTTGCACTTCATACTTGAACCGTGGCCTGTGGTACGAGACCAAAGCACCGGTGAACACTGCTCGCACCGAACACAGTAGATTCTCAAAAGTTGTAAAACAGCAGGTGTGCGTATCAACTTTTCACTACGGGACTCCCGTAAATAATATGTCACGTTGAGGCATATGTGCGATAGATCTTCTAAGAAAATCTGTGTTGATGTATTCCAATTAGTTTAGATATTACTGAACATCTGTCATGTACAGGAGGGACAATTATGAACGGTGATGTCAACCCTGTGTGTGTTGCATCTGTTGAGTCCTAATGGAGCCTAACAAAATGAAAACTAACATCTGTTGGCAGCGGGATCGGCCATAGCTGCAGCACTGCAGTGTATACAGTACAGCCTAATTAGGCTCCCTACAGAACAGCTCCAGACTTGTTCTGAAGGTCAGACTGGCACTTCAGAAAAGTCACTTGGGCTTTTCTCATTGTGCAAGGAAACCTAGACCGGAGAGGTATTCTACCCATCTAATAAATAAATAAAATACAGTATAACAGAATATATAACATGCTGTCAATAGGGGATTGCTCAGGCCTTTTCAAACTGCAAAGTTTGTCATTCTTAGGAGTAAAAAAAGTCCTTTTAGGCAAGTCTCGCCACTCAGCAGCCATCTCGGAGAGTTATGAGGCGGTTATTTTGGGCTAACAAGATCCGGCAGAAGTAACCAGGACATAAAAAACTTAAACTGCATGTGTAGAATCAACACTCGAACCTGATAAAAAAAAAAAAACTTCTAAAAAGTTGATTGACTTTGCCCCAAAATAAGGTTTAAAACACTTTTCCCCCACAGGTCGTACTACAATCCTGTGCTGTAACATGACGCTGCCAGCTCATCCAACCAGAGCACTTGAACAAATCCAAAAGTTTAATGTCTAGAGCTGATTGACTTCACCTTCCTGTGATGTCCTCCTCCTCCATGCTTATTCAAAGTCCATCCGCAGCTGCACCAAATCGGATGAAACTTTCCCGAATCTCAACTGCACCCTCACGTTGTGTTGATGTGTTCCCCCAATTCGGCTGCTATAAAGCAGGTGATTGGCTATTTGGGGGAAGGGGCGGGAAGATGTGTCAAACAACCGCCATCTCTGGCGTTACGCGCTTTTTCTATTCAACATGCTTCGACTAGTTTGTCTCCTCTGTTATAAAGGTCTCTGGTAAAAACATCACAGCCTACGCACAGTCCATTCTAATATTCCCCTGAAAACGGTTGCGGTGAAAAATAGATGTCGCAATCTTTTGTGACCCAATCCTGCTGAGCTGCTCGGACTCATTTGCATTATGTTGAGCCTGAGTGTGCTAGGCTGCTGAATGGACCGCATAGCTCGCCACGGCACATTCATCATGCGCCCTGCGGCCGTCATCGCTTGCACTACATTGAAGGCAGCAACCCGAGGCGCGTCCCCTCACCTTGCTGAGAATGTAGACTACCAGGAAGCAGCTACTGGATTAATGGTGAAATCATTAGATCTGACCCTGCACTGCATTTTATTCCCCCCCCTGCCCTTATTGATAGTCGGTCTTGCACCTTTTTAAGCTCTGAGGAACCATTAAGTTTCATGATTTTTTTAGAAGTTCAGATCAGACAAAGTGCTTCAGAATAGAATATATCGGCACCTTAAGGGCAGAGAGAGCTGGAGAAGCATAAGTCAAGGCTGAAAAAGTCAGGTTTAGGAAACTCTTCTGCTGCACTGGTGATGTCAGGCTGCAAAAAAAAAAAAGAAAGAAAAAAAGAATCGAATCTCCTCTACATGATTAACAGCGAGTGGAGATTAAAGCCATGCAGAGCTGTGGGAAAAGAAACGAAGTCCACTTCATCATCTCACTGGAGCAACAACTGTAATGGTTCCATATGAGATGAAGACAAGCGTGCTCTGGCATTTTGATTGATGAGGGAAATCTATAGCCTATAATCTGCTGAGGGACCGACGTTGGATCACACAATGCCACACAAACCATGTTTAAATCACTGTCAGCCTATAGCCATCTCCATAGAAACAAAGACACGTGTCACGGCGTCTGCCGCCAACAAGTCAGAGATGGAATCTGTGTAATAAAAACAGGAAAGTCCCTCCGTGTAACATCACGACGGTTAGAACTGGCCATAAAAACAGGCTCGCGGGAGGCCGGCCGTTGTGTCAGGAGGGATACAACTGTGGTACTGTTCGACATTTCCTATAAAAACGGAACAATGACAATGTTACAAACAAAGCTGCATTCATGTCGACATCTCGTGATTTATGTCGAAGTCTGCTGCTGAGGCTTGGCAGGCTGTTTCCCCACTTAATTGATTTCCCCGCATGGAGCGTTCCCTCAATCACCAGTCCCCATTTAGTTTTTATTTTTGCCATAATGCCTTTATTTATCAGCTCTAAGTGGAATAAACCGCCCCTATATATAAGGCACTCTTGGTTTATTTGACAAAAACTACCGCAGCGAAGCGTTTTACTGTCTCGACTCATTTCTGCTGACTGTCCCTAAAGCCCAGACAGAGACGAGCAAGAAGCGATTTTCTGGCTCCTCCGCGGCAGAAACATTCACAACTTGTTAAATGTAGCAACGCAGAGTTGAAAACTGTGGTGCGCACAATGGATCACACGCTTAGTGAAAACTGTCAACGCGTTCATTAACAGTGGCCGATGCTTTTAGGACTGTGCCACACTGTTCCCCATTTCTGGTTTGCTCCCTTGTGAGACTGTAATCAACGCAAAGATTGAGAAAGTGTCACCGACACGCTGGGCTATTTAAGGTGCGGCTGAACACAAGGCCGGCGAAGGGGACTAGACTGCAGCGCCGACGCACAAATTAAACCGTGTTGGGAGTTTCTCAGCCTCACGCAGGGTGTTCTTGGCGCGTGGACAGATTGTCGTCACTTGGGCAGAAAGATGTTGGTCTTATCTAGAATAGGAAACTGAATACTTAACTATTCCACGCTCAGATTCACAGAAGAACCTGATAAGTCCATTACCACATTTACAGCAAAACTGCAAGCGTGTCTATGTGGGTCCTTCCCCATTGCCGGAGGGCAGGTCTGCCTTTCTGTTTCATTTCTCATGCTGGATGAACAGGGATCAGTGGAAAACAGCAGGTCATCCATGTCATCAGACTACATCCTGAGGGTTTTAAAACTTGTTCTAACAAAGTTTTGATCATTAACATGCTGAAGTAGACACATTATCTTTTCCAGAGCTGATGATGGAAGCAGCTAAGGAGCGAGGCATCTCTTTCTCATCTCTGCTGAGAGTTAGAAATACGCAGTACCGACAAGGCGGCTGGCGAGGCTCAGTAACACCGATTTCTGTTTTTACTTCAGTCACTCTTTCAAACCCGGCGGCAAACCGAATGATGTTTGAATGCTGCGTGAACAGAGACGGGTGGAGCAGCCTCTTCAACACATGTCGTAGCAATGCGCCTGAGAAGGCGCGAAAATTAGCGAGTTCACCCAGGTGTTGTGTTTTCATCGCAGCTGATGGGAGGTGAAGACGATAAATGCCTCTGACTACTGCAGAGTCAATTAACTCAGGAGTGAATCCTGACTGCACACATTCACATTAAAGACAAAAGCCAGATGTTAAGAAGTGTTCATGGGTTTTTTTTTTTCTCTCCAGTATGAAAGGGGTATGACTGACAAAACGATCTGAGCTCAAAAGTCCATTTAGTTCTTCTGGAGTTTTAAAAAGCCTTTATTAACGATGACAATTTCACAAATTCAAACAGCTGATGAAGATCATGTAATATAATCGAAAGCTCCAAAACGGCTCATACCCCTTACACTTAACATACTCCGTCTGTCTCCGATCAAGCAGTTTGAATGACAGACTTGCGTAATTTTTTATTTTTTTTTTAAAAAGCAACCACTGTAACATCGTCACTGGCATCCACGCTGATTTCGAGTGTCTTCTGTTTTCTGGCAGGTTTGGGACCCTGAACGTGACCCACCAGAATAAAACAAAGGAGGCAAACTCATCTAATCTGGTTAACCCAGATTTCTCATTAAATTTATGAATGGACCTCGAGGCACTTTTGTCCAATGCAGTTTCCAAGGTCAAGAATGAACCTTAAGCTCAACACTCAGCTGCTCCAGGATCAGGGGAGCTTGGACCTGCTCTGGCATGTTTCTGTGGTGCAGTTATTCTGGCGTCGACTTAAACTTAAAGGCAATTTTACTTGCTTGCTCTAAAAGTTGTTTTCAAATTCTATGGCACTTTAAAACATATGTTATGTAAATTATGACCACGAAAGATGAAAATGATGAGCAGCCACACGCACTTTTTTCAGAAATGCGCACGAGTTAGTTAATTACATCCTTTTCTTTCCTGCCATTATCCGTCTATCAATCTCTCGGAAAATGGCTGCAAACTTTTAGTTTCAGGGAAATTCAACCAGATGGAAACACACTTGTGTCAAGTGTGCTGCTAGAGAGACATAATTACAGAGAGAGAGAGGGAGAGAGAGAGAGAGAGAGAGAGAGAGAGACGGGTAGGATCAGAGATAGAGAGAGGCTCAGAGAGAGTGGGCGGTGATTAACATGCTGCAGTCGGGATGCATTTCAGTGGGGCACTGGGAGGAAACGACGGGCCATTACAGCACAACCAAGGGTCTGTTAATCAGCCTGTTAGGGTTTAATTGAGGGGAGTTAATTAGGAGTCGGTGGGCAGTCCCTGCTTGGGGGTCAGGGGCTGACATGAGAAGCAGCTGGCAGAGCAACTTGAGCCGATTGTTACTGATTCATTTACACAAGCTCAGTGATTGATTGGCAGCAAAATTAGCCTTAATTACGCCTGTCTATTTCTGCCCCCTTTAAACCTTTCAGGAGCCATAAATTAGCCCACCGGGTCCAGTGAACAGGGAGCCGGGGCCAGACTGTGTCGGAGCAGCGCAAACACATTTACAGTAGGTCCAGACTGCATGTCTCCACAAAAAAAAAAAAAAAAAATCATCAAGCGTCGGCCCGCCTTTGAGGACGCAAGCTGTTTGAGCTGAGTGGAAAATACAATATTCTGTGTGTGGTGAGGGACGGAGACAAAAGCAGCCTTCTGGCTGGAGCGAGGCGCGAGCTCACCTCACACCATCTCTGGACTGAGACGACTCCACATCTTAAAGATCCTTTTTTTTTTTCTTTTTCTCGGCAGCGGAAAACAAAGGTGTGCTTGTCCTCACTTCTTAAAACCAGCTCTGCATAGGGCAGCGGCTACCACCAGAAGCTGATTATGGACTCTTTAAAGTTAGATTTGATTTAATGTCCTGCTCCTGCCTCAGCTGGACCACGGGGCACAGGAATGTGGCTCGCTGCTAGGATTGGCCCGCTTAGCCTGGGGTGGATTCATCCTGTCTAGGGCCAGACAGGAGAAACAGAGCGGGGCCACATTCAGCTTGCCCATCTGGGGAATAAACACACTGCCTGCACAGAGGCCGAAATCCAATAAAGAGCCTGACAAAGGCCTGCTTCTTGCCTCAGAATGCCAAACAACATGTGATCCCCCTCAGGGGAATAGCTTCCATGTCTGTTCCTCGTAGCCCTCCGGTCAGAAATAACGCCTGAGAACCTTTTGGCACATGTCCGGCTGAGGATGCCATGTGCTGCGACAATTTCTCAGCGACAGTCGGGTCTAACCAATCATTCAGCTGTAATCTGACATTTATTCTCCAGGAGGACTGATGACACGCTAAATACACCCTAAGACACGAAAACTGCTGTCAGATTCGATGACATGACGTGTACTCATTAAAAAAAAAAAAGCATCAGTGGAGCCATCAAGTATTCAATTTCACACGCACACACACACACACACACATAGAGAACACCTAAAGAACTTTAATGAACACTTAACTGAATCAACTTTAATGCAACTAAGCTTTTTGTCCCCAGTCTTCCAGGGATCAGAATAATATCTGGAATGTCTCACAGGAAAAAGTGACGCAGCTAATTCGCAGCAAAAGGCAGCGTTTTGCCTCCAATTTCTCCCGAAAATTGTTTAAATGTCTCACTCCTTCTCTGCCTTGGACGCCGGCCCGGACACCAGAAAGGAATAAAGGCTCATTGACGTGCGTGCCTCGGAACCGCCTCCAACATAGCTCACTTCGCATTTCTGTCAGTCACTGCTGAGTGCTATCTGGCTGGGGTTTTTAAGCTGTCTCTGGCCTCGTGACTTGATACTTAAGTAACTGTGGGGAGGTTTGAGGTGTTTAGTGGCCTCACTGTGGGTAGCCTCGCAACTCATGCAGCCGGCGACAAGAAAGAAACAGCAGATGTGCTGCGTTTAGGAGTGTCACAGATCCATATTTCACATGTAGACACAAAACTGTTCTCAGCAGTTTCAGATAAAAAGTCTTTTTTTTTGCAGCTCTAATGAGATAAAATAACTTTTTGCTCAAGTTTTCAACATCTGAAGTGGAGTTAGAACTTCAGCGCGGGGCCAAAAGCCCGTCAATTCTTTGTTAATTAGTGTAAGCTGCAGCAATATGGTCATGGGAACAGGTTGTGTCAAACACAATAAAGCTGATCTGGGTGTAGTGCGTTACAAAGCCCAGGGCGGGGGGTTTCATTTTATATTCATGGCAAATAACGTGGCGGAGTTTAACAGCAGCCCTGCTTTGCATTTCAGACACGCTCGATTGTGACCCCTGGCATTTTTCCCACCACGTTCCTGCTCATCTTCCTCGAGCTCTTCGCCCAAAAATACACTGCGCATCTCAAACAGGTTCAACGAGCGGAGGTAACTGCCAGCTAATCCAACTTTCATCTGTTACAAAACTGTGCCGGCAACACACATGCCTGCCGTTTCTGCTCCACGTGTTGAGACGCCTTGCTGCATCGAGCGATTGGAACGGTTTTTGAATTTGAGCTTTTACAATATTCAATTTTTTTTATTTATTTTTTTTTTAACAATACATAGATTTCTATAAACACTTTCTGAGCTGGC